>JAFIDM010125757.1:0-12915 GCA_023159025.1 Thereuonema tuberculata | reverse complement strand
GCTAGCGGCAGATTACTAAGATAAGACATATTACTACAATTCACATAACGAGCTGGTAAATTATCAGTAATAGCATCAACTGCCAAAGCGTGTATATAATATTTATGCGGAGATACACGAGATTCAAGTGTCAAATAAGTAAAACCATGAATAGGTCTCGATAACAATCCTACTCCCTTTATGAATGAGTTATTCAAAGGAGTAATAGGTAGATTTAACAACTTACAACAATCCACAGTAATTAAATTATTCTGAGAACCATTATCAATTAAACATCTAACCAATTTCCGGTTACCATTATCACCTTGATCGTACACTTGAGCAGTTGATAATAATATAGTAAAACATGGTTTTGTCTTTGCATACAAAGAAATTGTAGTAGCAGAAGGTATGAGTGATACTGGTTCGACCTGAGGATTATTAGCCGGAATTGAATGATCTGTTGATGTCACAACTGATGGTAAAACAGTGGCAGAGAACCATCCTTATATTCTGCTGACTTCTGACCATTCAAGAAATGTAAGAGTATGATGTCTCTTACCACAAGTTTGACAAGAACGACGTGACTTACAAAATGAAGTTAGATGGTAAAGGCTTAGACAATTTACACAACCTCGCCTTGATTTGACAAATTCATATCTACTTTGCGGAGAATCCAGCTGTTTAAATTGTGGGCATTGATAAAGTTGAATATGATCATTTTTACCACATAACTTACATGAAGAAGTATCACTTCTCCGTTGTGATTGTATAACACCATTGGAAACAAATGATTTAGAAGTAGTACGAGAGTTACGTCCCTGAGAAGTAGAAGAAACAGCAGACCTCTGAGTGGATACCTGGGATGTCATTGCATTCGTAACACTGCTCAATCGCTGCAAGATTCTTACTTGATCCTGAATAAATTCAATGAAGGATTGACATGTAGGAATCTCTTTATTGCGTACTGACAATTCAAAGCTTTGTGCAGTCTGTGCATCTACCCTTTTTAATGCAGTATGTAGCAAAATAAAGTCTGTGAGATCCTTTATCCCTAATTGCTTTACAGCAGCAATAGAAGCAGTGTATTTCTCTACAAAAAAAATTCAAGCTATCAGCTGTGTGAGTACAATTTTTCAACTCAAAAATATTATTCAAATAATGTGCACTTAAAGCACTTTTATCTTGATACTTCTTTACTAAACTATCCCATAAAATGTTATAGGTATCACCAGTGGGAACAATTCCTGTTACTATCTTCAAAGCATTACTAGTTAATTTACCCATCAAATACTGAACACGCTGAGCATCGGAGAGTTGTGGGTTTGTATGTATATTAGTTATAAATGACTCATAAAAAATTGGCCAGTTGTCAGTATTCCCGTCAAATGATGCAATATCTATTGGAGGTAATTTCACCATATGCTTATTAAAAGATATACTTTGCGATGCTTGGCCGGAAATAGTCCTAATATTATTTCGAACACGTTTAATCCGAGCATACAAATCCTTCAATGAAAGTAATGCACTATAATCTGGTTGAGATGAGGTTTAATTTCCAGCTGAATTTCATTTATTTGATCTACAATTTGTTCGAACTTTAACTTCAACTCCTCTATCGTTTCTGACTCTGCCATGAAGTTTTCGTTCGATTTGCTGGAACGTTCGCCAGGACTAATCTTTTTTGAAAGATCATAAATGGAATTAAATTTCTGGAACATTGCATCCCTTCTAGAAATCAATATTTTAAGTTTAGATTCCATCCTGATTTACAATATTCAAACCAATTAATTTAATCACTTAACTAACTATCCCCCTAACTAACTAGCCGCCTCGACAGACCATCAAAAGAAATGCATTGGCTTCTTAACGCACGCATTCTTAGAGCGGTTGATAATACAAGAGAACAAAAAAAAAAAAAAAAATATGGCGGACATACCTAGCGCTGTCTTCATTCCTAGTCGGTGGAATGCGGTGACCATAAAATCGTAATCCTGCTCCAGTATAATATTGCGGAACTCTCAACTTTCTGCAATTATCTTTTAAGTCATTCAGAGACGTCTCAATTAATATATGTACGAAAAAACAAGTGAAGAACATAAATTCAAGCCTTGAACAAGGAAGCGGAGGTCACCTTTTTCTTTCATTTCAGTCCTGCACACACTTTTTCTTCGTTGCCCAGCAACGCTAAAAAAAAATCGCCAGCCGGGGTCGCCAAGAATCAAAAAACAAAAGCGCTACTTCTAATGTATTATCAAAAAAAAAAAGAGAGAGAAAAACCACTGCGGCGCAGCCAACGGCACACTACAAAAAAAAAATGCTTTTCATCATAATTATGTTTAGTTTCTTAATGGAAAGAAAAAGAGTCAACTTTTTTTTGCTCGTTGCAATTTTAAAAATAAAATTTTTTATATGCACTTTCTTGAGATTATGTAATAGAAAAAAAATCGATGTTTTCGTTACTTACCGTCCACCTGGCAGGCTAGAGGTCCACCGCTGTCACCTCGACAGGCATCGATACCATCCTTCTCGAGGTTTCCAGCGCATATCATCCCTTCATGGATTGGGCTGAAAGTACTGTACAACATCTGACAGGTAGGATGCGACACCAACCACACTGTGACTGCACGCAACGTCGAAGACAAACTCGTTTTATGGGAAGCTAAAAAAAAAAGAATCATTATATACAAGTTGAAGAAAAATTTCTCCTAATCTAGAAGCAAATAAATATATATTTTGTGCTGCTCCATATATAGAAATTGCTTTGCAAGATAGAAGTGGAAAAAAATATTACTTTAAAATATTCAGGCAGAGTTCGGAGATCCATGATCTGATTTTGCTTTCTTTCCAATGAAAAATAGAAATTAAGTTGGAAAAACTGTACAGTGAATTCGTGTTTATATGCCATTATGTTGATATCCATGTTAATTGTTACTACAATCGAAAGTGTATTAGTCTTTCAAAGAACCTTTGTCATCGCAGGAATTCGAAAAAAAAATGAATTGTGAAGTGCTATTAATAACAGGAAACTTGTAGGACAGTTAATAACAGTGAAAGAAGAAGGAAGAAGGATAGACATGATGTCATTTTGATTAATTCACATTCGTCTGACGGCAACATCCGACTGTTGGAGTTTGATGATGTGAAGCATGTACGATCGATTTTTCTGCAAAATGCAAAACAATGAATTCTATATAATTATGTAATGATTTAAGTAAGTAAATATATTCGATTGATATGTACAGAAACTTATTTCTTGGAAGAAACTAGAAGATAAGGAATTGAATAGTTTATTATTAGAAACAAGTTGGTGTGATATGATATTGAACTTTATTTGTTTTTATAGATGGAAGAATAAATTTAAATACATTAGAAAAATGTAGTTTAATATATCTTGACATCATTTAATCTTTACAAACTCCAACAAATCAAAATTTTGAGGAATGGTTTGATAATTATCCGGTGGGAGGGAATCTATATTTCCATTCCTCAATTTCTTGAAATGACTCCACTGAATCTACTGTATTGGAAATTTCATTTCTTGAATTTATTTATTAAGAAAACCTCGAAAGACAAAGGATCAATAAATTTCTTAGTTATGGAATTGTGGAGTGGTAAAACATTACAGAAATATTCCTTTTTAGAAGATACAACGTAAATACTAATAATTTTAAAATGTAATCACTTCCAAAAAAAATTCCGGAATTTTTTATTTCTTTGACTTTTGGAGTCGATTCCAAGGTAACAAACTGATCCCAAGCACATACATATTCTAACAATTAAAGGTTAAAGGTTGGTTTTTTTTTTATCTTTATTTAAATTTAATGATATCAAAACGCTTTCTGAAATTGTAAATGATCAACTTTTTCTTCTTTTGGTAAATATTCAGTCTTATTAAATTGTAACAACGCAACAGGAAATAAATGCCAAATCGCTGCACAGAAGCAGTGCATTATGTTATGTTGATTATTGTAAGCTGTCTTATACAGTTAGATCACTTACTCCAATAGAAATTAAAGATGTACCAATCTTCTTGCAATTTGACCTTTTAAATACCGAAATCTTAACTTCGTGTATTTATATGGGTGTAGTGAAATATAGGTATCTCTTTAAATCGACAACTTCCAATCAATTTTATCTTGTCTACTTGACTATCACTAATTTCTCGACTTAAACTTTATTTCGCATTTGAGATGCAAAGTTTGAAATGAAGAGTTTTGATTCGTGTACTTACGGTTGACTTGTCCCCAGTCGGATACCATGCAACGCATGCTTGAGTCTGCAACTGTGCTCTTTTGCGGAAGACACACTGGTCTCACGTATTCGTTGAACCGTATTCTGAAACCATCCGAATGAGGTTTCACTTTCAACAAGGCAATGTCGTTGTTATGCTTACTACCTAAAGAGAAAAGAATGAATCCAGATCAACAATCGCCAGTTTTATTATAGACTCAATCTATTGTAGATCAAACTGTAAGATGTTTTTAGAGACATAAGTGTAAGGAAACATTTGAAATAATCTATTTTTTTGATAAAGAATTAATATTTCGGTGGATTTCACCTAGTAGGCCTAAATATGTTAAATTGTTTTAAAATAAATATAACAAGAAATGTTTGATACTAGAAGCATTTGCTGTGAAATGTATTTAACGATTTAAACACATTTAAAACTTGTATTATTATTATTATTATCAATGTTAAGGAGCTACGATTTAAGTAAAGCAATAATTGATATAGAAGTAGTTTAGAAAATAATACTGTATGTCTGTGTAAATTTTCTAGATCTAGAATTTTCTTATTGCTATCTTGCTATTCCTTTTCTAATCCTCATCATTTGACATATTACGCTTGATATTAATATTCTGCGATTCTGTATAATTCTGTATTTTTTTTTAATATATCAACGAAAGGAAGAATAATATATTCATTACCTTTTTCTTTTCGTTTTAATAACGTTCAATATTTTCCTATTTTCCTTTGTTTTGAAGATTTGACTATGCATTATTTTTAAAGTTAATTCGCTATTTTTTGAGGTCACGAAACAATTCCAACTCAACAGTAAATTAAATTAAAAATATACACAGTCTCTCAGTGAGAGATATCAGCAAATATAATGTTTGAAAAATATTGTTTAGTCACTAACTGTGTAGTCGAAAAAAATTAGACTGATATTTTTACCAAAACGTAAGATTTAACAGAATCTTGTAACAGAAATTGCAGTAATTAAAAACTAAAATTTGATTCGTTATAATGTTAATGGAATTCAGTTACTTATTAGCATTGGAAGTCAAGCATTTGCATTATTTAAGCAATTTTCTTTGTTTTAGTCTTAACAGAAAAAGGTAAATTGAAACCACAACTAAATCAGTGCTTTCTTAGAGCTGATGAGAGATAAATTTTCTGAATTTTATATTTTAATAGCAGAAATAAAAATAATAACCGTGATGTAAAATTTCAGGATACAATAAATTGTTACTTTACAATTATAAGCCTAAAATAAGTTAAAAGCCATTAAAAAAATAGTTTTTAAATTTAGATTTCTAAAGAAGTCTTACCTTTCGAGAATTCTTCGTGCAAGATAGCCTGTTCTATTTCGAACTTCTTTTCGTATTGGTCATGGGCATTGCTTCGAAGATCACCAACTACCAGATATAAGCTGTTAATAGACCGACCTCTGCAAAGACAAAATACAGTATTCCGATAAAGCATTATTGTAAGCTAAATAAAAATAAATCTAAATTTTTGAGTTGAATTTACGACTTTAATTAGGAAATATAAGTTTACTTACAAATACGGAGATACTTACTCGAGGCAGTGAGCTGCCGTAAGTACATAGAATTCTGAGATTACAGCGCCACTACATTGATATTGTTTCCCTGGATATTTCATGATCATATTCACCTAAAAAATATTGTGAAATATATATACTTTAGCAAGTTACAAAACCGAATTGTATAATATAAAAATATACCTATTAAAATTATTGGTCTGATATTTGCCTACATTGATTCAGTCTATATATTTTTTTTATTATTTAAAGATGTTGAATTAATAATTAAAAATTACAATTCTACGATGTGAACGTAAATTACCATCTATTGGTTTTGGAGGATTGGCAAAAAAAATATTTTTTTTTTCCAAATGATAAAAAAAAGTTACCTAAAATGCATAATATCAAAACATTTCCTTGTTAATAGCAGCATTTACATTATAAAAAATATTATAATATGGTTGTACTATGCGTCTAAGTCAGCTAGGCAGTCCCTTTCAGGCGTTGGGACAGAGAACTTCAAAAAATAGGGGTGAAAGGTAAGTGCTGTAGGGAGAAAGGATTAAGCACAGTGGGGGTGGATTTTTCTGTGGATTAGAAGGGATCTAAATGACGATTTCAGAAGAGCTGAATTCTCCAAAATACTAAAAAAAGGATCACATAAGACTGTTTTTTAATTCCACAACAATATGTAATAATATCTTATTTATTTATTTATTTATTTATTTACTTGGTTAATTAATAAAAATATTTAAATAAGTAATCAAATTTACAAAGAAATGTTATATGAAATGTTCATACAACAGTTTAATATTCATATAACATAAAAATTAACATTAACATTAAAAGATTCATATAACATTAAATAACTTTATATATTATATAAAGTTCCTGATAACAATGACCCCATTGGAAAACCTTTTACTTATTTGAAAATGTTGTTATTGTGCTTAAAATATGCATTATCCGTAACCTCTTTAATCAATTCCATTAATTTTATGTAATTTATATTTTGTTTTAACAATATTTCAGGTTGCTCATATGATACTTTATCCAATATTTTTAAGATTTCAAAACCTGAATGTTTGTATATATACTCTCCATATCTAAAGAGAAAAAGTGAAATTATAGGATTGACTAACATTAAAAAAAATGTACTTCGTAACTTTAGTTGTAGTTTCATCACTTTTTTCTTTTTTATGAATTGATATTTTTTTTAATGACTATTAAATTGTAATAAAATAAAACAAACAAAAAATATAAAGAAATAATGAAGACCAATAGCATTATTGCATTATTAGCAGCACGTTAATATTGTTTTAATAGAAAAACAAACTAGCTTTTGTGCAACCTTTTTTTTTTTTTAACTTTATAGTTCTGTAAATGTATATGAATTTTATTTATATAAATATGTAGAAAAATGAATTGACGACTCTTTCTCATTATTTTTTAGCCCTGAAAAGGGCTTTTTTTTTTTTTTTAACAGGAAATACTTCTGCTTTGAAATTAGTTGCTATTTTTATTCTAATGGAGCAATACCATCGTTGTCGGAGTTTTCTTCAGAACTTGACGATTCCTCTTCCAAATTAATAATTAATTCTTCAACTCTTTCCTCTAAAATTCCTGAACTTTCCCAATACTCTTTTTCAATTTTAATGACTTTTTCGCAGACAGGTTTCCAACAGTTTTTCCTTTCTAACTCCAAAAAAGCTTCATTACACAATTTATGTATGTCTGCACTAGTTGTTTTTGTTTGGTGTTCTCCAATGTAACTTTTCACCTGCGCCCATATCAGCTCGATTGGATTTAAATCTGGATGATACGGTGGAAGTCTTAAGATTTCATGACCATGCTGCTTAGCAACTTCATCTAAAATATATATTTTACGTTTTTTGTATTTTTTGGCCAAATCAAGCAGCTCCTCTTTTAATATTTCTCTGAAGGGGGGAAGACTGAGTTTTTCTTTAACTAGCCAGTCGTAAATTTCTTGTTTTCTCCAATTCGCTGTTGGTTGCTTTTCAGTGACAACGTTGTGATACGGTGCATTATCAATCACAATAACTGATGAAGATGGGGAATTTGGAATGAGCTTAGTAGTGAACCACTTCATAAAGTTATTGTGGTTCATGTCATCGTGATAATCACCAGACTTCGTGCCAGATTTGAAAATTAAAGTGGCATTTGGAATGAAACCATTAACAGTTCCAGCAGAAACCATTATGAATCTATTTCCTTTACTGCAGGATTTTAAAACACCTTCAACATCACTGCTTTGCCAACACTTGGATCGAACATGTGTCGTATGAATATAACTTTCATCAATAAAAATTATTGATCTATTAGGATCACAACGAAAATTTCTGATAGCCCTTAGATATTTGTGGCGAAGCAAAACTATCTCTGGTTTTTCTATTAAAGCTTTTCTTATTGACTGGCATCTCTTAAATACAAATCCAATCTCATGGAGGAGCCTCCGTAGAGTTTCAATGCATCCATCAAAACCAATTTCATCCCTTAACTTGTTTCTCAGTTTTTTCAAAGTAGGAACTTCCTTTTCCAAAACATAAAAGTCGTGGATAGTTTTTCTCACAATTGATGCATCCATTGTATCCCTAAGTTTCTTCTTATAAGGCAGCCTTTTTTTATTGGGTGTTCCGCATTCTTCATCGTTCTCTTCCGCTTTTCTTTTCCTTTTGTTCATTTTAAAAATTGTTCTTTCAGGGACTCCAGTTGCAGCACTAGTCCTCGCAATAACTTTGTTAAAATCAATCAAAGGCTGTTTTGATTTTTTTTCCTCTTCAAAAAATTTTTTCACATTCATTACTATGTTTGTCGATTGAGAATTCCAAACCTCTCGCTTGGACATTTTTCAGGAGTGAAAAAAAAAAGCACAAGTTATCTCCACAAAATGACGAACTGTACTGTTGCGTTGATTAATTTCCTAGAAATGAGTCATTTAGATCCCTTCTAATCTCAGTCCACAGAAAAATCCACCCCCACTGTGCTTAATCCTTTCTCCCTACAGCACTTACCTTTCACCCCTATTTTTTCAAGATCTCTGTCCCAACGCCTGAAAGGGACTGCCTAGCTGACTTAGACGCATAGATAAAGAATTTTTTTTTCCAATTTCATTAAAAATAATTTAATAATAGAATATTTTTGAAATTAATGTTATTTATTAACTTACAAAGTCAAGTGTTATTAAGAATTTCTAGGTGAAGTCAGTTTGAGATGTCAGTATACGAAGTATCCACTGCATAGAAGAGTTCTCTTTCCAAATCTTACCTGCCATGGAATCTGTCCATAATCAGCATCGGAGCCTCCTATTACACGTCCTGTGAGCTTCGATCGATGGACGGAAACGGTTCCGCAATTCCTCGGTGACAGAAATGAAATTGTGTTGCCACGTGCTACACCACCTTCAAAATAGACCAAAACATGAACACTTTTAAAGTTTAGCCATCTTAACAAAGTGAGAGAAAAAATTCAATTTAAATAATACTTTTTTTCTTCAACAGCTTTTCAAGGTGTTGAACACTTTTACGTGTTTTATTTCAGTGTAAGTTAATTTGTGCTTAGACTCTGTTTAAAATAAACTGTAATTGCGAATTAATTCTACTCATCACAGATTCGCTGACGGATATTTATAGAAAGAGATACTAAGTGAAAGTCTTAATGTTTGTCATAATTAGAAGAGTAAAGTGTGTTTCAATGGATGTTTCATCTTACAGAGCCTATACCTAACATTTCTTTCCTACCTTGCTTGCATTTTATTTATATCAATTCCTTTTTTTTAATCAAAGAGCATTTGTCGTTTGAATTGTAACAAAATCATCTGTTCTTACATATCTTTCTATTTAGAATTCGAAGCTGTTTTGTTACATTTTACTACACAACGAAAAAGCCGGACTCACGCATTGTTAAAACCACTTCAGAAAATTTTCATATAAACCTATATATATGTGTGTGTATGTGTTAAGATTGAAGGTATTTAATAATGGCTAATGCTACGACGCTGTAGGATTATTCGAAATTACAAATCTTTATTCGGTTTAAGAACTATTGGCGCTTTTCTTATGACTTCTCTTAAGGGTCATTCCATGCCAAGTGGTCTAAAACAAAAAAGAGTTCCCGCCATCATGTCTCCAATCTTGTTCAAATTTTAGCTGTAGCATCGGTAAGATGTTAAACTAAGTTCCCCAAAATTTGAGGTCCCAAACTTCAATAGTTGTTGATCTAGACCCCTATCTGAAGGGTAGTCGGTCCATGTTCACGCTACATTGAACGGGGTCTAATAAAATTGAAATTAACTTATAAAAATGGCTAAAAATTTGAGATCCTATACAATTTTTCCTGCTGATTCCAATAAAATTAATTTTAACATTATGGATGCAAAATTCAGTCAAATAAGTTGACTCAAAGTGTGCATAAAAATTTGTTGTGACTTCCCGCCACAAAATTTGACAATATTTAGATTCTAATAACTTTCCAGGCAAAAAAAAAAGGTATGGACTTGAAATTTTGAACTAGCACTATGCTTGGGCTAAACATGTTACTGCCAAATTTGCAACTATCTAGCATCTATAGTCGCCCTGTAGGATCTCTTCAGATTTGGCACTGTTGGCACGCATGGTAAAATTTACAAAGTTTAAAGCCAATTATTAAAAAATAGTCTCTCTGAATCTGCTTGTGAATAGTATCATCTGAAAGAAAAAACGTTGCTCTACAAGACTGATGTATTTTTTTTTTGTAATGAGACCATTAAGTAACCATTGAAAGAAAAAACGTTGCTCTACAAGACTGATAAATTTTTTTTTTTTGCAATGCGACCATTAAGTAGCCATGTAGACAGCAGGTCAAAGTATGTTAAAAATTGTGTGTGTGTGACACATTGCATCCTGATTACGATATGTTTACTGCAGGATCACAAGCCTGATTGTGGCTATCTTTGCTTTAGGATTTTTTTTTATTATTTGATTTCGTTTAAAAATGGCGTCCTTTTTTGTTTTTGGGTTTCCGGCATTTTTGCCTTTGCAGACACTTGCGGCAATTCTCATCTAACACAGGAATCTAACTCAAAAATCAAAACTCAAATATCAAACTCAAAAATTTTTTCACAGATACCTCTCATAAAGTTATCTTTATACTGTAAATATCAAATTTTTATTAGGTCCCCACCAGAGATATTGGGGCTCACACTTTGAAAAAAAATGAAAAAAGAGCATTTTTAAAGCGCTATAATTTAATTAGGAAGCCAGTAACAGAGCTGAAATATTTTTTGCTAAACCTTTGGATGTATATCTTTTCTCAAAAAACTTTATAGCTTTGCTATTTCATTCCTTCCAGCTCAAAAAAAAAACCCGGAACTTTGATTTTTGTTCAAAAGCGAACATAAGTTTCAATTCCAAATTTCAGTCATTTGTTATAAAGATATGGTAAAAAAGAACATAAAATGTAGTTTAGAATGTGCTGAAAATAACGGTTTTTACCACAGCTTTCTATCGTTTTTCTTAGCTGAGTTATCGAAATTACCGCAACTGTCTGCAAAGGCCAAAATGCCGGAAACCCTAAAACAAAAATGGACGCAATTTTTAAACGAAATCAAATAATAAAAATAATGGCCTGTTTTGAAGTACTCATGTATAGGGGTAACAACAGTAGAAAAATCAATTTTTTTAAAAATATTCGAGTAACTAGTGCTGGACCGTTTGGTATGGATTGACCCTAAATGAAGTGCAAATGAATTTATAATTATATCAATAATTTTAAGTGACTATTAAGACTCAACTTCATAGAAATTGCAAAGACCAAAATTTTCCTGAAGCAAAGAGAGCCACAATCAGGCTTGGGATCCTGCAGTAAACATACTGGATGCAATATGTCACACACACACACAAATTTTAACAAACTTTGACCTACCCAAATGGCTACTTAATGGTAGCATTGCAAAAAAAAAAAAAAAAAACATCAATCTTGTAGAGCAACGTTTTTTCTTTCAGATGATACTTTTCACAAGCAGATTCAGATAGACCATTTTTTAATAATTAGCTTTAAACTTTGTAAGTTTTACTATGCGTGCCAACAGTGCCAAATTTGAAGAGATCCCACAGGGCGACTATAGATACTAGATAGTTGCAAATTTGGCAGTAACATGTCTAGCCCAAGCATAGTGCTTGTTCAAAATTTCAAGTCCATATCTTTTGTAAATATAAATAAAGGATGTTTATATTTAGATAAATAGCAATATGCAATATATAATTTTAATTTATTTTATTTAAAAATAAAAAGGAAATAAGCAAGTCGAAGATCGAGCGAAATCGAATTGAAACAATAGCATAACCCTAATTTGATTTCAATGATTAGTGCGCGTGAGATAACATGCGCTACCACGAGACCATGCTTTTTCAATTGCTGAAGAGAATTCTTCAAGGCAGGTGACATATATAGAACGAAGAGATAACATGGCGATTAAGAAGCGGGAATTATCGTGTGCCGGATTTATAAATGGAATAGGATCGATACATAATATGGAAGCTGGGTTAAACTTCAAGTAGACGATTACAGAACGAAGGATAAGTTCAGCTTTGATTAAATATGATCAAAGTGTTGTGCTACTGAAGGAAGTGATATCGAAGCGTGATATCAGAATGGAACACCCGCCATGATGGATTTCTTATCGACGAAATCGGTATCCTGAATATATCCTGGATTTTATAAAATGCAACGAGTTATGCAAGCTTCTAGATTATCAGAGAACTTCGGAAAATAAAGTAAGTGAATCTTTTACTTTAATAATTTCGGAGGACTTGTGTATTCACACAAGGAAGGCCTATGTGTTAGGTTTAGCTGTAAAATTAGAAGAGCCATGTTAAGCCTAAACTGGAAAATATGAACAGTTTTGATTCGGTGAATAACTTAGTGTTAATTGCTTAGTGCGTCAATAATTGATAGTTCTACATTGATATTTAAAGTGTGCCTTGAAGAATATATCAAGACTTGTGTTTTTCTAATAATTAGAATGAATAGTTAATTAATTAGAGAAGCTTAGTGCTAAAATTAATTAATGATGCTGAGTGCAAAAGTTCCACAAGATTATATGAAATGATAGATCATCAAAGTGAAGCCGTGAATAAGTGCTGCAGATACTTTTGAATATATCAGACTTT
>JAFIDM010125756.1:0-12917 GCA_023159025.1 Thereuonema tuberculata | reverse complement strand
GACGCAACTGGACAAATTTAGTGACATGATCTTCGTAAACAACAATACATTTGTAGTTATTATCTGGCTGTTCCTGCTATTTATGAAGTCTACTTAGACATCTAAAATTAATTTCTTGGAATATCATTGGTCAAATTGATCCTTTTGGACCATTGGTCCTTTTGAAGATCTTTGCCTTTTTTCTGACAACTCTCTGATAGATTCAAATAAATCATTACTTCCTAACAGGTAACATTTTCATACTTCCTCTGCACTTCTTTTAGTCTTCGATTTCTTTCACCATGGCCAATTGCCAAATGTGTTACATGAATTACATTAAGAAGTTCATCTGTGTAAACATAATATCTTACAGAAGAACTTCCTTCATTTACGGGATAAATAAGTTTTATCACATTCACCCACTCTCACGATATTACAACTCTTTCGTCATTGATAGTTGGCTGTAGTTTTACCTCTTGATTTGGATTTACTTTCCTTCAATTGATCCACTAACTCACTATATTTTTCTCAAAATGCCTCTATTTTGTTTCTTATTCTGAATAACGTCCTATAGTTTGCAGTAGAAGTGTTCCTTGTTAGTTCCTTATACCTGCATCCATAGGGTTCAATTGCTTACTAATTATCTAGTTAAATTAAAAATTATAATGAACGCTGTTCGCTCCCCCCGGTAGTGCCTTTATCCTCTCATCTCCTTTTCCTTCTGTATAATATTTCTATAATATATCTTTACTTTTCTGTATGATTATTTTGTAATTCTATATCTTAACATAGAACTAATGCCGGTATTCATTGGGTTCCCTGCCTTGACTCCCGACAAATTAGCGCCTATGAAACTTTTGTGCCCGTTTTAACGACTTCGGGAATGGCTCGAGAAAGCTTCTCAAAAACAGTCCACAAAAGCAATTAGGCCATGAAGCCTATTGTGCATCTGTTTGAAGCCATCTTCCAACTTTTCTCCCTTTGTTAAGTGCATCGAGAATATTCTGTCAACGGGTAAAAACAAAGGAACTGTCGCCAAACAAACAGAGGGTGCCAGAAGCAATAGAGGGAAGGAAATGCTTCGTCACCCCTCCCAACGAACATATACGACGGTCCCCGAGAGAAAGAGGAGGGGGTTCCTGAGTAGGCGAGGTGCAAGGGCAGGCGACCAGGCTCTTGCGGCCAGCGAGCCGATTGCCACAAAGCCTTGCCCGCTTCCACCTTGCCGACGATTAGTCCTCGAACGGATGCAGTCAACAGCACGCAGACAGAAGCTGCAAAGGAACGGTCCAGGTCCCGCGGAATGCGGTACCGTTAGCAGCTACCCTGCCCGCCCTCAGTGTCTTCAACTTGCCAGCTTCCCCCGATAGAAGTCGGCGAATCCCTCGACCCTGCGCTGAGATACGTAGCTTGTGCCATCATGGAAGAGAGTCCACGAAGCGTCTTTGCAAGTACCCGACCGTCGTTAACCTCTTGTCGCCTGACCTTCGACCGCTGGAAAGCAACGGCCCCAGCGACCTCACCAGGGTTCCCCATAGCGCCCGAATCCTGAATCGTCCCGTCCGGATGAGCCCACGAAAATCATAGAGGTTGCCGAATCTTCCCTCGACGGCCCGACCACAAAAGTTCAGCGGACCTACTGGAGGTCCCCACTCCGACGCACGACATTCTCCGAGCTCCCGAGCCCCGGACAGTTTGACGGACCTTATGACCGGTTGTATATAGCACTTGTAACCAATTATTCTTATCATTTAATAAAATCTTTTCTTGTGAATCTTCTTCCTGTCTTAGCCTCTAACTAACTAACTCCATGGCACTACAGCCCATGTAGGGCCTTGGCCTCCTTAACAATATGGCCTCCACTCTTTTCTATCTTGCGCCTTTCTCCTCCATCCTCGTACCTGGAGCTTTTTCAAATCGCGTTCCCCACATCATCAAGCCATCTAAGTCGTGGTCTTCGTTTTAATCTTCTACCACCAGGGTTTCCAATGAAAAGTTTCTTAACTCCACGGTTCAAATTCATCCTTTGGAGATGGCCTACCCATTGGATCCTTTTACTTTTAACAATTGAAACCAAGCTTGGCTCCTGAAATAATTCCAATAGTTCTTTATTAGTGCGGATACGCCACAAACCTTGGTCAGAAATAGCTCCGTAAATCTTCCTCAGAATTTTCCTTTCCCATATACCAAGAATGGAAATATCCTTACATGATAAAGTCCATGCTTTGGCCCCATACAAAACAACAGGTCTGATCATGGTTTTATAAATCCTGGATTTGGTCCTTCTAGACAATACCGATGACTTCAAAAGGGGTAGTAGGGCGAAATAACTTCTGTTACCGGCAGCAATTCTATTTTTTATGTCAAGATGTATCTCATTACATTCCGTAATCAAAGATCCAAGATAGGTAAAATGGTTAACTTTCTCAAAAGAGTACTCATCCACTTTCAGATCTTGTACGTTACTAAACCTATCGCTCCTGTCAGTAATCATATATTTTGTCTTCATTTGATTAATGGATAATCCAACCTCCTTGGAAGCACTGATAATTTGCTTAAATGATTCAATAATTCCACTCCCATTTCTACCGATAAGATTAAGGTCATCAGCATATGCCAAACACTGCATAGTACGTTTGTAGATAATTCCACCAGGATTACTTTCAATGCTTCTAACTACTTTTTCAAGAACGATATTAAATAGTAAAGTAGAGAGTACATCTCCCTGTCTTAGACCCCGTATCACTGGAAATTCCTGTGACAACTTTCTTCAGACCTTCACCCTACTAACATTGTCCGTGAGTGTCATTTTGGTAAGTCTAGTTAGTTTAGATGGTATACCAAATTCTAACATAATTTTAAATAGAGCCTCACGATACACACTGTCGTAAGCCTGTTTATAGTCAATGAACAACTGGTGGATGCTAATATTAAATTCATAGCATTTTTCAAGGGCACTTCTAATGTAATAAATTTGGTCAGTGGTGCTTCGATTTGGTCTAAAACCACATTGATAATCACCAATAATTTCTTCAGTGTAGATCTTTAGCCTGCCAGCCAAAACCTTGCCAAAAACCTTATACGTGGTAGACAGAAGGGATATACCTCTATAATTACTGCATAGTTTAACAGTCCCTTTCTTAAGAATAGGGCAAATAATCGCAGTTTTCCATTCTTCTGGCATTACTTCATTCCTCCACACCGTACCAATTAAGTCATGGATCATATCCACTAGCACAATGCCACCATGTTTCAACAGTTCTGCAGGGATACCATCAACTCCAGGAGATCTATTACTCTTAAGTTCAAGAATTGCCTTATCAACCTCCGATCTTAAAGGCTCCTCAACAAGTACTTCAGGTCTCAGATCCCAAAGAATTACATCCTCATTTTGACTAGAATCTACAATAACTGGTTCCATTAATAAATCTCGGAAATATTCTGCCCAACGCTCGAGACCTTTCACTTCGTTAACAATAAGATTACCATTCTTATCATAACAAAACGTAGATCGTGGTTGAAATCCCTTCTTAATCTCCTTAATTCTTGTATACATTGATCTTTATTTTTTTTTTTATTTATTTTTATTTATTTTTATTTATTTCTAAATTTAAAATTACAGTCCTGCTAGGTTTTCAAAATGAAATCCTGTGATGCAGGTGCTGAAAGTATAAATAATTTATATTTGTAATTTAAAAAGTATTAATCATATAAAATCATATAAAAATTATATAATTACGCAATTATACGAATTATACTTAAATTAGATTCAATTATATAATTATATAAAAATCAATATATCACAGAAATATAAAAAGAAAATCAAAATCTTATTTCTTTCTTTTCTGCAAATTCCTCTATTTCTTCAATCCTACTCCTTTCATAAATTCTTTTAATTTTCCTACACTCCTTCTTTGCAGTTTTCCTTTTCTCTTTGTAAACTCTTGAAGCTGAACGGGTTCCTCTTGTAAGCATTTTCATCCTTGCCTCATTTCTTTCCTTTACAAGAGCCCTATATACTGCATTAAACCATCCATTTCTTAATTCTCGTTTTTCTTTTCCAATAATATCATCAGCAGCACTCAAAATAAAATCCTTTATTCTTTTCCATTTATCTTCCACTCCATCCTTCTCATCTTCCTTACTAGAGTTCCTGTATTCTTCAATTTTCTTAATATAACATTTCTTCACTTCATCATCTCTCAGTCTTCCCATGTCGAACCTATTTTGAACTGTTCCCCTGACCTTTCTGGAATTGCTTATCCTTTGTCTGAATTTAATTCTCACCAACATATGATCCGAATCACAATCTGCCCCTCTACATGTCTTCACATCCAACACATTAGATCCGTGTCTCCTATCAATCAAAACATGATCAATCTGGTTCCTAGTAATACCATCCGCAGAAATCCAAGTAGCTTTGTGAATATCCTTCCGTTGAAAGTATGTACTACATATAGTCATATTTCTACCGATAGCAAAATCAACCAGCCTGATACCATTATCATTACAGACATCATGCAAACTAAAAGGACCGATAGTGGGTCGAAAAACAGTTTCTTTACCAATTTTGGCATTCAGATCCCCCAGAATGATTTTTACGTCATTCTTGGGTTGTGACTCATAGAGCTTTATCCAGTTGATAATAGAAATCATCCTTTTCTTCCTCCTCTGCATCTTCAGTTGGTGCATGCACACACAGAAAAGAAATATTAAACAAAGAAGCTCTCATCCTTAATGAACACATACGCTCGCTAACAGGCTCAAACCTAATAATAGAAGATTTAAGATTTCTATCGACCACAAATCCCGTACCAAACATATTCCTATCATTACTACTACTATAGAAGAAGCAAAAATCCTTTGTGTCTAACATATTACACCCATTAGCTTTCCACCTCACTTCTTGTATAGCTGTCACTCCAATCTTATACTTCTTCAATTCATCGAGCAGTTGATTCAAAGCCCCGGCTCTAAAAAGGCTTAATACATTCCATGTAGCGATCCAAAAATCATTTCTTCGTTTATCGTTCCTAGGTCTAGTTCCACAAAAATCAATCCAGCTATTAATATTGTCAGGTCTCGTAGCAAGAAGGTTTTACAGAGTAGAATAGCTAGTCCTACGTCCAACCCCCAACCTGGAGGACCAGGACTCTTATTTAAAACCCCGGAGTCAGGGTGGCCCGGCTATACCCCGTGTCTTCAGCTTGCCGGCTTCCCCCGATAGAAGTCGGCGAATCCCTCGACCCTGCGCTGAGATACGTAGCTTGTGCCATCACGGAAGAGAGTCCACGAAGCGGCTTTGCAAGTACCCGACCGTCGTTAACCTCTCGTCGCCTGACCTTCGACCGCTGGAAAGCAACGGCCCCAGCGACCTCACCAGGGTTCCCCATAGCGCCCGAATCCTGAATCGTCCCGTCCGGATGAGCCCACGGGAATCACAGAGGTTGCTGAATCTTCCCTCGACGGCCCGACCACAAAAGTTCAGCGGACCTACTGGAGGTCCCCACTCCGATGCACGACATTCTTCGAGCTCCCGAGTCCCAGACAGTTTGACGGACCTTATGACCGGTTGTATATAGCACTTGTAACCAGTTATCTATTCTTATCATTTAATAAAATCTTTTCTTGTGAATCTTCTTCCTGTCTTAGCCTCACTGTTCTTTAACTGAAAGGCGCGGGCCACTGGTGAATTCCCGGTCTGTTGGCTAGCTTTCCACGACACCTCCCTTTTTCCCGTCCAATCTCCTCACTCTCCACCTTTGCCTGTCTCTCCCTTTTATCCCGTGATCGTGGCTTGCTTGGGTATGCATTAGATGGCATGCGCCTAAAACAACACCTAACAAAATCACAGCAAGTGTACAGCAAGAACTTTATGCAACCCAAATGACCAACTACAAGCAGATTACTAACTTGTGCCTGAGAAATTGGTGCAAGTTCATTCCTGAATTGAAAAGTTAAATTAAAGGAAGTAAAACAAAAGAACAATTTATTACTTCTACTGTAATGAAATGGTGATTATACATAATATCCGATAAATGTGATATAGACGTTTATTATTTGTTTTATAAATTCTTTTTAATTTATTATTTTGCCTTATATATTTATTTATTGATTCATTTATTTGCAAACAGTTCATCATTTTGCTTCAGATAAAATACAAAAAAAATGTACAAAATTCATTGTAAAACTTAGGTAAATATAACAAAAGTATAACACAATTTCAACGCATATATATTTTTTCAAAAAAGTAAATGAATACTGAAATGGAAATGAAAATTAATTCTTGTGCATCATGTTGTTCTTTACATCTGTGTCCGTGTTCCAGAGGGTTTCAACTGTCATCGTGAATAAGAGGAATGGACACCGGTTAAACGGTTAATACATCTAACTTTATTTATAAAAACCGGGGTTTATAAACAAGGGATTGTCAGATCAGAGCCCATCTAATCCAGGTACGTCTGTGCTGGAGACCAATCATGTGAGATTTCAATTCCAGGAATGCGTTAATCCTAGATACTAACTAATCCCATTAATCACATGACCTTTAACCTCACATCAATATATATACAGTAGGGCCCCGATTATCCACTGAATTGGGTGGCAAGGGCTTCGCGGATAACAAAAACCGCGGATAACCCGAAAAAAGACTAAAAATTAGGTGTAAACACGAAAAAAAAATTTCACCATTAAAAACTATGTTTTATTGTACAAAAAACATAATATATAAGCCTTTTAAAATATGTACAGTACAGCAGAAAGCTTTCTGCAGAGTAAGAGCCTGCAATTCCTCCACAAATTCTGAGAAGGCCTATAGGATTACGATGCACAATAAACCTGTCGGTAATTTTCGACCTTCGCAATGTAGGGCCTATTGTATTTACCCTGTTGTTGGCTTTGATTAAAATTGTTTTTTTATTGAGATTCGTCATTAAAAAAAATTTTTGCGGATAATCGGGGCTCTACTGTATACATTTTCAGTGGCAGATACATTGATATAAACATCATTTATCCTTGCGACCAAGAAAAAAGAAAGAAAGAAAGAAAGAACAAGAAAACATAAAAAATTAAAAAAAATAAAAATAAAACATTTTCCCCCTGGCTTCCCAATAGCAATCACATTCAGATTCACATGTTAGAGCAGTACATTTTGCCAGGTGACTTATGTCCATTGCCATCTGTTGATTACAAAACTGTATGCATGGGTTAGAGCGAATGGCGATAAGGTGAAGATGCATGCCCAAGCAATCATGTCCAACATATAGGCAAATGTCAGCTACCGTCTTCCTACGGTGCCAGTTTGGGACACTTGGGATTTCCTGGTTTGCATGGTTTTAAACATGAACTTGATAGTTAATTAACTTTATGTGCCTTTTGGAAGAGTTGTTTTCATTCGATTAATCTTCAGTTAAAAGAGGTCTCTGTCAAAAGTTTGTAAAATCTTGGCACCCTTTTTTACCAGTTTCGTTTGCACATTTATTTCCTTGGGTTTGGCAGTGACTAAATATCCATTGTAATATAATTATTTTATTAGTTTCTTTAATCTGTTGCAACAGGTTCTGGCACTCAAATTTAACATTGAAAACAACAATAATGATTTTTTTTTATCATTACGTCATAAACAATTTTTTGTTTTGGATTTAGATCTTCTATTTTCTATTTTAATAACACTTCATGTTTAGTATTTTCATTCTGACTGTCATAATTCTATACACCTAACCCTCTGCTATCGCGCCCAATTGATGCCGCACTATAGCAGAAAACGCGATAGCCGAACTGAAGAACTTACGGTAATAATATTCTTATTGGTGCCTCCAGCTCAAATTTTACTCCTAATTTACTCTATTTTCAACTCTTTTTAATGGCGGAGCCCACAATATTTGAATTTTTCGACCAACCAGGGCGCGATAAAGGTATTTGGGCAGCTTTTTAAGTAAGCACGATAGTAATAAAACGCTATAGCACAATGCGCTACAGCAGAGGGTTGGGTGTAATTCTAATTCTGAAATAGTTTCAGTATGTTAGATCAGTGCTTTTGAGTAAACAATCAGAAGCTCACGACATCGGTTGCAATGTGCCCTATGGCAGTCTGAACCTCAGAAAATATGCAAAAATACAAATTTTTCGTTTTAATGTTTCTCTTAAAATTCTCAAAAAAAGAATAAAAAGCCCTAAGGTGGCCTTTCTTGAAGTCTTAAAAAAGTCGTTGAGACAACTTCTAATTATTTTTGGGTATTTTTTTTCTCATAGAAAAACCACAATAAATATCAGCTTAACTGTTCGCAATGTAAAACTCTAGTAACGGGCTCTTTCAACTGTGATGTAGGTTGTGAAACCACTTAACAGTCCATTACGGCATTAACGTCTACCAGATATGAACAAAACTTCCCTTTTTCAATGGTTTATTGTTATTATTATTTTATGCTATTATACTATTTTTTTATTTTTTTTAACCATATCGTTTGGAAGAACAGCTTTTACAATTAAAGTTGATTAAATGTTTTTTTTTCAGCTTAACATTACATTCTTTCAAATAGTAGCTTTAATTAAAATTTAACATTAATTTTTTTTTTTGTCTAAGACCGCCATTTTGGAGGCAAGAGCAGATTCTGTAGGGTTTAGGACATTCAGCAATAAGCTATTTTTGTTCACAAAAGAATGAATTACACTCGTTTTTTTTTTGTTTTTGTTTTTTTTTTTTAAACTTCTTCTTAAACTGGAAAGGTGGATATCAATTTCTATTTACTAGAAAAAATAAAAAAAATTAGATCTGCACAAAAATTAGATCTTGTACGTGAGTCAGTCAATAAGTAATGCCCCCCTATTTTTTTCTCCTTTTAATTGTCAGGAAATTCAAATACAATTACAGAGCTTGAAAACCACAACATTGACGATTAATTTGTCACTTTTCAATATAATCTCCGTCCATTTCCTCAGTTTTGGTCCACCTTTTAACAAGAGCATGGTCTTGCTTCCTAAGCCATTGACGCATGGACATTTTCATAGTCTCTTCAAAGTGAATCCCACAATGAGCTTCCTTTAACAGATGGAAGTCTGAAGTTGCTAGGTCAGCGCTGTACGGGGGATGAGGCAAGACTTACCATCCAATTTTCACAATCTCTTCATTGGTGTGATGACTAGTGTGTGGTCTTGCATTGTCCTGCAAAAGAAGAACATCTGCCATAGCTTTTGTTGGGCGTACTCACTGAAGACGTGCTTTCAGCTTTTTTAGGGTTGTGATGTATTGGACAGAATTTATTGTGCAACCCTGCTCCAAAAAATCAACCACAATCACACCCTCTGCATCCCGGAACACTGTCATCATTAATTATCCTTGCTGATCGCACAAAAAAGAAATGTTTTCTTCCTTGGTGAGTTTGTGTGATGCCATCCCATTTACTGCCTCTTTGATTTAGGTTCAAAAAAATGAACCCATGTCACGATTTTTTCCAGTCTCTGATCACAATTATTTCCAGAAACTCCTCTCCCTCCAAATGGAAGCGCTGCAAGTGTTCGGAGGCTTTTGTTTTTCTTGTTTCTTTATTTTGGTCGGTTAACATTCTTGGTACCCACCGTGAACAAACTTTTTTGTAGCCCAGTTGTCGAATAAGCGTCATTATACTGCCTTTACTGAGGGAGAGAATGTGACACAATTCATCTGTTGTCACCCGACATCACCATGAATGATGTCATCGGCTCGCTGAATGTTGCATGGAGTCACTGCAGTCGCTGGCCTGCCGCTCCGCTTTTCGACAGCCAACGGTATTTGCCCTTCAGCTTCGTTACAGCAACAAACCCATCGTCTAACAGTGCTTGACATTCACTGTTGCATCACCGTACACATTTTTCAGCCTTTCATGAATGTGAATGGGTGATTCACCTTCCGCATTCAAGAATTCAATCAAAGAATGCTGTCTAATATGAACATTGATGTCAGCCATTTTGCAAGTGGATGCAGTCCTGCCACCCATTGTCATAGGAAGTTGCTACTGCAGTGGATTGGAGAAGAAAGTTTGAGGATTTGCGCCAAATTCAAATTTTCACTTAAGTAACTTATTTCAAGAGAAAAAAAATTGGAGGAATTACTTATTGACTAACCCGCATAAATGACAATTAAAACTTATTAATAATGCAAAAGATAACCAAAGAAAACCGCTACTTTTTTTTTTTTTTTAGACATCACCTTTTTAATTTTTTATTTGGAAATTTTAATAAGCCACATCTGATTTCTTAAATTCAGTTTAGTTTTTGTTAATAAAGAAATAATCTTGAAACATTACTTCATCACAAATCAATAAGTAATTACTAACTATAAGTAATATATAATTATAATAAGTAATTACTTACTATAATATAAAAAAATTGTGATATATTTATTTATGCAGACGACATTGTAATAATTAATGTATGGGAAATATTTTGAAAAAAAAAAACAAAAACAAAGTTTTGCAAAAAGACTTTAATATCACTGAAAGATGGATATATGACAATAAGTTGGTTATAAATGAAAAAAAAAATGTCTTTTAATACACTCAAAAAACAAGTTCCACCACATGAACCAACCACATATTTTTATAATGATAAATGCTTACACAGAAATTTTAATAAATATTGGTAATTGTGATAAAATAACTGTGGTAAATAATATAAAATGGTTAGTAATAACTATAAATGAGACCTTTATTTAAAACGCGCACAAAAATTTATTCTTACTATAAAAAAAATGAAAAGCAATAGCAGATATATTTTATTATATTGTATAAAAGATTTATTGCCAATTAAAATTAAATTACTGATATAATTTGTATTTTTTGACTCAGTATAAATTATGCTAGTTCAGATTGGACTAGAACCTACAGGAATCTTCTAAAAGCTATTAATAATTTACAAAAAAAAAAAAAAATACTGAAATTGTATTTTATGCAAGAAAAAAAAATGATAATTTAAGAAACAAAATCTTATTAAAAATAAAATCTTATCACCACAGCAAAAATTTTATTAAAAATTAATCATAAATAATTATTATGAATTTATATATAATGGAGAATAAATAAATAATAGCAAATATAACTTAACATCAATAAATTTAATAGAAATTTTTCCTTCAATTAAAAAAAAATATAGTGAAAACCATTCTATGTATATATTGCAAAATGTAATTAACAAAATTCGTTTAAATAATATTAATGAAATTTAAAAAAATATTCACAACTAAAAATTTTTTTTAAGTAATTGGTTACAGAATAATTTAAATTTTATAGAAAATTAAAGAGTTGTACAGTCTACAATGTGTTCTAAATTATCATTGTAAGTTATAGAATTTTAAAATTTTGTAAATGCTTATTATAATGTGTTCTAAATTATATTTATAATTTATGAAATTTTGAAATTCTTGTAAACGCTTATTATAACTTAGTTACTGTAGCAGAAAAAGAAATTATAAAGATACAGAGGAAAAAGGGTTTTCTTTTCTCTATTTAGAATAATTCTTCGTATTCTTCTAGATACAAAAAAAGTAACGTGATTATTTGATAATTCATGCATTAAGTAATAATGTAATAATTATTTACATAATTTTTCTGTAATAATTTTTAAATTTTTAATAGTTATGTATTTAATTTATTTGTTTGAAACATTCATTGTGTAAACACAAAATAGGAGAAAAGTAATTTGAAATGATATTTTTTTTCTTTTTATAAATAACTTAAGCATATATTTATGGGGTAGGTGATAAATCCTAACAGGAGTTGAATGTATATAACAGTTTAAAAAAAAAATCCACTACATTTAGAAAATACAGGAATATAAAATGAATAAATAACACTTGAAATTGATAATGGAAAAAAATCAATATTGAAATTCAATTACTTAAAATCAACAAATCGATAACTATGAGAAACAGTCGGTGAGAGGATGCAGCCTTGTCTCAATCCTTGTTTCATTTGGATAGGTTGGGACTGTTGTGTGTTGTGCAAAATTTTTACTTCGAAGTCATCATGTATTTTGTTGATGATTCTAGTTATTTTGTCTGGAATTCCATATGGTTTTAACAACTTCCATAAGTTATTTCTGTCTCCAGTGTCGAATTCTTTTTCGAAGTCTATAAAGCTCAAATATATGCTGGATTGATATTCTATTGATTGTTCTATAATAATTCTTAGTGTTGCGATTTGGTCAATATACGACCTATTTGCTCTGAAACCTGTCTGGTTCTGGTCTTAGTTTCTTTATTTATTTCTGTTTTTATTCTTTCTAAAATAATTCTGGTTAAAATTTTGCTAGTGGTTTTCAGCGATGTTATTCCTCTCCTTTTTTGAATTCTGATAGGTCTCCTTTCTTTGGTAGTTTAATGAATAGTCCTGTATTCCATTCGCTTGGCCAAATTTCATTTTGCCAAATATCGTTGAGTAGCAAATGCATCTGGGCTTTTATTTTGCTGGAAAACTGTACTTCTCAACTAGCAAATAGAAGCCCAAATGTATTTGCTTTTTTTTTTAAATTTTGTTTTAAAAGTATTTTATTTTGAATAATAGCTTTTTTTGTGTGTTTGTTTACTAATCCATGTTTATTTCAATTAGATACCATACTATAAGTGTTATTTCGTAAGGGCTCCTTCTCTTGCTTCTACATCTTTCAACTTTCAAATAAAACGATTGTTTACAAAGGTTTAATGTCTTTAGCAAACTACTATTGTTACATAAGCTGTTCAAAAATGTTATTAGAGGATTCTCAAATTATTAAAAATGTGTAATATTCTTAGTATTATTACAATTTATCATTGTTAAAAAATACTCAAATTATTACAGAATAATAAGTATAATTAATTGCAATTTAGTAACGTCTTTGTAGAATTTTTTTTAAAAATCTTTAAATATAAACTTAGCCCTTGCGAAATATTCTTGTAGTTACTCTATGAGGTCTAATTGAAATAAACATGG
>JAFIDM010125754.1:0-12922 GCA_023159025.1 Thereuonema tuberculata | reverse complement strand
ATTTATTTTTAAATTCAACTGTTTTTTTTATTTATATAAATCAAGTTATCCTAAATGAAAAATGCAATTGCTTTCTGTCAGTACTTGAACTGGGGCTTCGAAGATGAATAATAACATTCTATCATTTATGAAAAGACAACATTTATTCTTTAAAAATGCTTTTAGCGATGATAAATTCTATGAAGAATTTTTTTTTTTTTTTTTTTGCCAATGCAAATGTTTTTTATTACATAAATCCGCTTACTACCTTTATAATACATAAGAAAACTATACTTTAATGCTTTTTCAATGTGTGTGTGAGTGATAGGTGAAACAACTTCAAAGTTATTTAATACGAAACAGAAATTAGTTAATCTATAATAAGCAAATTTTCACAAATAAAATTATTATAAAATTCATTCCCAAATGTTTCCAATCACTTACGATTTATTTTATGAGAAATGAATTCTAAAATTTCGGAAAACTTCAACGAACAAAATCCACAAGCCAAGATGTCACTGAAGGTCCTTTCATTGGAAACTCCTGTAAATGAAAGATAAAACAACAATTTAAATAAGTATAATAGTTTATGAATGAATCACTTTAACATTATTTTTGAGTGAAATAATTGACGAAGCCAAGTTTACTGAAGTTTTTTTTTTTACTGATAATAGTACCTGTTAAATTATCATTGCCAGAGGAGCCCATTTTCACCTTTATTTAATATTTTGAACTGAGATTCCGAAGTTAATCCAAAAAGATTTATTGAGTATGGTCGACAGCATTTTAAGGCAGACGCCAGTACATGGAGGACGCCATTGCTGTATTGCAGTGACCTCTATGAACCTCTATTGGAACTGTTTTATGTTGCTCCGCTTAAAGAGCTCTTTATTATTTTAAAACAAATAAATAAATAAATAAATAAATAATCTGTATTTAATCAACGTTCAATATTAGGAAATGTAGCGTGAAAACTTATTTGATGTGTATTTCAATTCATGTGAGGAATCCAGCAGGGCCTGGAATTACATTAATCTTAAAAATAAATTATTGATAAATATATTTTCTAAGTATATTTTGTAGGTAATTTTTCAATATTTTTAATTCTTATGATTGGCACTTTTAGTATTTGAGTTAATTAATAATTAAATATATTTTCTTACTGAAATTAATGTACCTGTTCTGAAAATAAAACTATGGGCGCTATGGGGTCTCCTGGCAAATTGGAAAGTAGTTTCTTGTTGTAGGGAATTGTTAGTTTAAACATCATATCTTTGTCATTTAAAATAAAATTAACAGAATTGTAAGAAAAAGCGGAAAATAGATTGACAAGCCTAATAGATTTAAGTCAACAATACGCCTTAAAATCTATAGGCTTTGATTAAAGGACTGAAGTTAAACACAGAGCCGCGCCAAGGTATGTTGGCGCCGGGGTGCAGGCAAAAGTCGTCGCTCCTAATAAGCTAAATTTATTTTAGCCTAAATTTAATATTTTTCATAATAAAACAAATATATATATACAAATTATATATACACATATATTTATATATATATATATGTGTTATATATATAATTATGTATTTTGCATTCCTTTCCATTAGTATTTCTACACTAAATGCCGCCCGCCGCCCCCCCCAAGACGTGCCGCCGGGATGTCGTGCACCCTTTGCACCCCCGCTTGGCGCGGCCCTGGTCTGCTTCACCTACAATCACTGAAAACATCTTTTTACCCATTTTTAATTGTTGGAAACTAAAAATTGATATCAAAAGATTTTATAATATTCTAAGTTCGTAGCCATCTTTATATCTTCAAAATTGGAAAAAAAAAACCCACCCAGAATATTGTGTATTTATAATCTTTTGAAAACGCCGATCTCAACGTATTACTAATAAGTTGATGCATGTTTTTTTAACAAGTTGTCCTGTTAACTGAAGCTCGGATCGGAAATTTCAAGCGTTGTTGTCGCATTATATAAATCTCCGTAGATTTGCTATAATTACGGAATTTTATTGCACTGTGTATGAGTTGATTTCCGTTCAACTTCCGTAATTCCCTTCCTTTCAATTTTAGAACATTATAATAAGGACTTCTGACTTGTAATGCTGTGTGTTTTGATATTTCATTCTGAATCATATTGAAAAAAAAAGAAAGTAAACACATTTCCAAGTAACAGGAAAATATTTATTACTGAGCAGTCTCACGAATCCATTTCAATACTTTTTTTTTCTTTTTTTTTATCAACTAGCCCAACCACCCAGTCTCCCTCTGGTAAGTATGCGATAAGCCAAGAAGATTCGATTCCAAGCGGTTATGGTACAAAGTGTAGTCCCTGTGGCCTAATGGATAAGACGTCTGACTGCGGCTCAAACGGTTACAGGGTTCGATTCCCGTTGTCCATCTCGATACTGCTTCTTATGGCTGCTTTTTTCATCCATGAAGTTCCATATTTAGTTTAATGTTACGTGATGAAAGAGGAAATCTATATGTATTACTAACATCTATTATTATATTTTATTCCTTTTTGCATGCACTCCTCTATTATTTTATTATTATATGATGCATATGAATTATTTAAAAATAATTAGACTTTAATTTATTTTTAATTTCCTCGCAACAATGCCACAGGCACGCTCTTGTCCATTGTTGAACTGCGCCGGACAGACGGAAATTATTTTAAATATAATATAGATTTAATAACAATTGGTGAGACCAAATTATTTACAAGTGACATCCTGGAACAGATGTTTTACGATCGTTGGCGATCATCAGGCAGGAGCTGTTCCAGGATGTCACTTGGTAAACAATTTGGTCTTACTCATTGTTATTATTAATTCAACAGTTTGAATTTTTATGCTTTAAAAAATTCATTGAGGCCTGCGCACTGCTGGCACATGAATTTTCTCACTAATTTATCATTGATGAGTTTTTAATTGTGTATTTTTTCCTTTGAGGCACCCCTGCGCTTCCAATATATTATAATGTACATTTCTTTGTTTGAACTCATACAATAATATACCTAAAATATACCTAAAATACTTAAAATAAAAGTCACACAACTGGTAGCTTCAGATCCGATAAGTATACATTCTACAACTTGCATTGTATAATCTGCCATTTACTTGCTATAGGCGAGAAATTCTAAATATTTTAACTGTCTAATTTTTAATTCCAATTACATAACTTGAACGGCTAAAGCCAATATCCACCATATCCCCAGCGATGACGGAATGCTACCACTACTGGCGACTTGAAGACACAGTTGGCTAATATTCCTTCCCATTACAAGTTCAACTTTTTGTATTAAAATACTTTGTACACACTTTTATTAGGAAGCTGAGCTATACTGGAATAGTGGTTGCCATTCGTTCACTGTTCCCTTAAAATCAGAATAAGAGCCTTCTAATATAAGACGTTCCGAAATTCTTGTTAGTTTGTGTAAAAAAAAATGAGAAAATAGTTACTATAGATCTGTATGTGAATAGCTGTTGAATATAAAAGGTATTGCTCAGTCTTTTTTAAATGATAAATCGTTGTCGGTAAATTACTTATTTTGAAAAATAAAAAAGGAATGAGTAGGGTTCCGATGTGCCTTGAGCGGCTCAAGTATCACCAGCATATCACCTCCACCATATCACCCGGGATGACGGGTGGCTAACATCACTGGCTACTTGTGCCTTTGAGAGGCCAATATTCACCGTATCACCAGCGATGACCAGGCCTACCATCAATGGCGACTGGATGACAATGATATATTTAATTAATCTCTTAGCAACACCGGAGAACCCTCCCATTCCCCGATTGTAAATGGTTTCAACGATTTTATATGCTGAAAATAACGACGTACAACTTAAAAGTGACCTTTCAAACATATCAATCAACTTTATTTAAATTCAAGTATCATTTCTTTCATTGTGACTCAAGAGACAACCTCCTTTCAAATTACGTTAATTGTTTGTTTATTACAGTATCATTAGATCAACAAATTTATTAGAATATTCCAAATTCTAATATCAAATCAGTTTTCAGTAAAATAAGCCATGACTGAGCAATTTAAAACTTTTATATTATTAAAATTTTCTACGTCTAAAATCTGTAGAAATCCTGAAGGACTTCCAATTTCAACTCAATAAACGAACATTTCCTTATGCAAACTTACATATCAGTGTGTAAGCGTCTACAGAAAACTTTCCTCACAGGAAAATCGCCATTTTTAAGTCATTAAACCCTTCCTCTACGCTTCAAATCTGCTACAATCCTTTTCACATTTCTGACCATTCTTTAGTGAGAACAATAACATTCAATTTTATGTTAAATTAGCACAACAACGTAAAAAATTCTGATTACAAATCATTGTAACTTTGATCTAAGAGGGAAAAAAAAGAGCTATTCCATTTTTTTCCTAGAATTTGTCAGAAGTGTTTACTACTGACCACTTTTTAATTTTTTCAGATTTTTGTTATACTTTTATTTTTTTATTCTCTTCACAAATTATCAAGTTTTCTAAGAAGAATCCTAAAGTATTTGCTAATCTAGTAAAGATGGCACAATGAAATAAATAAATTACTTATAATTCGTAAAATAATCTGTGATGGAAGAGGGTACGAGGAAAGTAAAGCCTGAATTTTCAAAACTGGTTGAGAGTTTGAAGACATCACTTAAACAATGTACGATGTTATCGGAAGTATATAAGATTATTGAAATGATATTAATATCGAGGAGTGCTCACTGGTGTTACTGACGATTATCTGCTCCGAAACTACGCCTCGTGTGTCTATCAGTCAGGTAGAAGTATCTGGAGTACATGTGGGTGTTTATCAATGACTGATAGTTGAGGCGACACCTCATTGGTTGCTAAGGTTTGATAGTGGTTCTGGTGGTCATCAGTGCAAAGGGTCCTTTATTTATGAAGTGAATTTAACTTTAAATCAAATAAGCTCACACTGTATAATAATACACTTCAAAAAATAACAATAGTTCACTGTTTCAGAATGCGAATAGTTTCAGAATGCGAAAGCCAACTTTTGTGTAATTAAGTTCTATTTCTACTTAGGAAATTTAGTTCCAAACTTAGTTTATTGATTGGATTAGGAATTTTGTTAGATCAAAAATACTTATGCATAACACATAGCCCGTTACGATAATAAGAGCATTTCAGTTGCTTAAAAGTCAGTCTATTTGGATTAAAAGCCTATCAGATACTTCCTTAAAATTTCATAAAACGGTGAAATAAGAAATAAGTAGGTAGTATTACAGCCTTCGTGGCTTTTGGAAGATATAGGCTCGAACATTATAAAATATCAGCTATTATATACTACAAATAGGTTACAGATGTCATTTAACTAGTCTCAAGTTTCGCGCAGAGCGCCTTTAGTGCCGCAATTGACTAAAGTATGACTCGGTTTACGATCTTGCATTCGTCGACGATATCTCTCAGTAAGGCAATTGATATATGAATGATGTGGAGAATATCACCACGATATTTTCTAAGTTAGGCCATTACTACTGCTTCCATAATATTTCATTTATTCATTCACGGTAAACGGGGATGGGAAATGAACATCTGAGAAACCGCTTATACCCTGGTTGGAACTAGTATTAAGTAGGTTCGCCAATTATCTCGCATTTTTGTCTCGATGTTGTGATAACTCGATTTGGCCACAAACTTCGAGGTTTCAACATAGCGTCCATCCGTCCATTACGCCTCAGCGAAAGAAAAATGCAGAAAATTGATTTTAATCGAAATTTGGAGAGACAACACAAACGATGGAAGACGATTAAAACGAATTGGCACATGTACGTAAAAATAAAATTAATGACATTTCATAAAATGGGAAAAAACCCGCGACGAAATTAAAACAAGATCGGCAATCTTCCGAAAAAAATTCAGATACAAATTTGTATCAATATAACAATATCTAAATTGAACATATTTAATTAATATAAATATATTTGAGAGCAGAAAAATTGCACAGTTGCATTTTTTTTTACTTTTTTTGTTATTTTCCTCGCGATTCGCAATATTTGTTTGAATTAAACTAATGTCAATTTAAAGATCGTTTCATCGCCTATCCAATGATACATCTTAAGGGTTTATTGTCCCTTCAAAACCAAGACAATAACAACAATAGAACACCCCGAAAACGCTCGTTCCAGGTAGCGCTAGTTGCTAGACTTGCCCCAAGAATAACAGGGTTAATTTTAGGTAATACCGCATCATTTGCATATCAACGCTCAGCCTGAAAGGAACTCACTCACATAGCCTTCATTCATCACAAGAAAATGGATACCACATCTGAAGAAACTGCTCTAATTGTTGCTCTAATCGAAGCAGGGCAAAATCAAAGTCAAGTGGCTGGTAAATTGAACTTGAGCCGGTATTCCGTACGACGTGTATACCAGAGATATCGAGAGTGTGGTGGTTACGTACGGCGACGAGGATCTGGTCGCCACCGTGCTACTTCTCAGCGGGATGATCGCTTTCTTGTAACGAGTTCATTGCGAAATCGTCACTTGAATGTAGTTGAACTGGGACAGCAACTTCGAAAAGCTGCCATATCACTGTTGTCGGTGGAAAGTAAGAAGAAGGCTCCCAGAAGGAGGTCTGACTGCACACAGACCAGCAAACGGCCCGAAACTGACCCCAGCCCACCGACAAGCCCGTCTCCAGTTTGCTCGAGAACATTTTAATCTGGACAGTAGACCAATGGAGGAATGTCCTGTTCTCTGACGAAAGCAGGAGGTGTCTACATGGCAGCGATGGACGTCGAAGTCTATAGAAGACCTTCAGAACGATTCGCTCAGTGCTGTATCAGCGAACGAGTCTCATATGGCGGGTGTTCGTGCACGTTCTGGGGAAGAATTTCTTTAGAAGCGACAACTAAGATTGTTTTCATCACTGGGCCAAGTAGCGGCTCTCGAACAAGAGGACTGACTTTCCACCGTTACATAGAGGAAGTACTGGAGAAGCATGTCATGCCATTTGCGCGGTTTATTGGCGAAAACTTCCTATTCATACAAGATAATACCAGACCTCACATCGCAGCAATTGTAAGCCAATACCTGCAAGACGCGAATATCCGGTTATGGATTGGCCAGCTCGTAGCCCGATCTCAATCCGATTGAGCATTTGTGGGACGAGCTAAAGCGAAGAGTTCGGGCAAGAAGTATGACTCCTACGAGTCTTCAAGAGCTGCAACTCGCAATTCGTGAGGAGTGGGAAATCATATCGCAAGATTTTATCATCAAATTGAGAAAGTCGATGAAAAATCGAAGAGGGCCGTAATTGAGGCTAGAGGAGGGAATAGCCGTTATTAATAAAGATTGTTTTATAAATGTTTGTATTGAAATTTGTTTTAATCACTATTTCGCAGGCTGTAGGAAAACAGCTCTAGGAATACAGTTTTTCTGCAGAACAATCCCAGGATGCATTGAAAAAAACTGGTTCTTCTCTCTCCCGTGAAACCGCTCAATGTACTGTAGGTGGCATTTCCAATGTCACATTGCAAAGTAGTGCTTTCCTGCATTGCTTCCCTTAAACCAGTCTAACAAGGGAATGGTTAGGTTTGTCAGATCGAAACATCCCTTGACATTTTTATCATTTATTCAGGATCTTAAGGAGTTGACGTATACCAAATTTTAGCTCCTTTTTTGCACTGAAAGGGGGTTAAAAAAAATTGTAAGAGCTGAGAGCTTGTTGCACTGCGGGGAAGTATCGGGCAGCTTATGTGACATTGGGAACGCCACCGACAGTACGACATCTCGTTCACAAAAATACGTCACAGCACAGAACTAGTTATATGTCGACTTCTTCTCCCGTAAAACAATGGTATTAGAGTCCCGTTCAAGTATTACGTAAGCACATTTTAGGCCACCCCCCTCTCCTTGTACCAAATCATTAACAGTAAACACTACTGAACAATAAATATAAACAAACAAAATTACGTAATGTTCACTCCTGAATTAAAATGTAACAAATCATCCTATTAATAGGCAAAAAAAAAATTGTACGTGTCTTTGTAAATTTGTAATTTGAAATAACCAATCACAGTGCAGCGTTAGAACACGTCAGTCGTGACGTCACGCCCATGTTTAAAGATGGCGCTCTTACTATTTTCTCCACTTCACCAAGACAGATCGCGATTACACAATTATTATCATCGTATTGAGATTTTCTTTCCCACATAAATGAAGTTTACACTGAAATGCATGAAGTTCAAGCGTCAAAATTCATCAGAGAGTTTGTAAAACCTCGATTTTTACATAATTTCGGCTGTGTCGCCGCTCTCTCAATAATCAACGAAGTAGGGAATAATGACGATGCACGTGCCCTCATTGTTGCCCAGACAGGATTATTGGTATTGGCTGTTGGACATTCGTTATTGTTATTGTTGAAACTGGTAAATCAACTTTTTATTTTCTTTCATTTTAACAAAAGTCGGCTTAGTCATGCAAATTATATGTGCGCTATTGCGGAAGTCATGGCTTTTAAAAAAATAGCTTAGAACATCTTTTTCAATCTTGTGTTTTTTTAAAAATTTCAGGATATTTCAAAAATGGGGTATTTGTTTTACTTCCGTTAATATTGCCTCAATTTCGACGAACCTATTCTTTTAGGGCAGCAGGTTGCCATTATGTTTCATAATGAGAAACCGCAGCGCTGGCTACTATGAAAGTGGTAAATCAATTTTTTTATTTTTTTATTTTAACAATATTATAATATTATTTTAACAAATAAGCCGATATTCAAATTACATATGGGCAGTTGTGGAAGTCAGGGCTTCTTAAAAAATTAGCTTTTTCAATCTTGTGTTTTTCAAAAATGTTGAATTTGTTTTACTTCCGTGAATATTTCACGGGTCGCAACTAGTTAAGTATAAAAGTACACATGAAATGCTCAGAAAAATTCTATCTCACGCAGAGCACTCTCTCGCGTGCGTGTTTATCTATCTCACGTAAGCATTGCGCTGATCTCCCTGCAGCAAAAATAAGCGAAGCTTGACCTCTCCCTCCCCTTTAATGCTTACATAATACTTGAACGGTCCCTTAAGCTAGAAACGTAAGCTCGGGAAAAATACTCTTGTTAAAGAATAACATGAGCTATTTTAGTTTTTTAATGCGCTAAAAAAAATAATTTAACCGTGAAACGCTGGCACATGAATTCTCTCACCAATTTCTTTTTTTTTTTTTTCTTGGTGAGTTTTTTATTGTTTATTTAAGCTTTGCAAGCTCCTCATTGATTCCGATGATATTCCTGTGTATTGAGACCTGGTTATTTCTTGATGACTGCTCCTAGCTGATGATAGCCATATTACCGTGAAACAGCTGTTCTAGGATGTCACTTTGTAAACACTTTGTCTCACCCCTTGTTATAAAGAAGTAGATGTTTCTCCAAAATAAAAAAATGCCCGAAGGAGGAATGGGGGAGGGGGGACTTGCTTTAAGGATAAGCATCTTGGAAAACATCCTCTTTTTACATGTTTAAATGTTTTTCGAAAACAAAAAAATCGGCGAAGAGTAAACAGAGAGGTGGGTTTCTGTAATAGAGTAGGTGTCCTCGCTGACTCATCAATGCCATGGCGCCCGCAGAAATCTTTCCAGGGGAGAAGGGGAGGGCAAAATATTTTAGCAATGCATTTTATAGTACTATTATTATTATTATTATTATTATGCTTGTATGTTTCAAACCTTGGGTTTCCCCAGCAAAAACAATATGACGGGTCAAGGACCAAAACACATATTGCCAAGTGTAAAGACGTGTACAAGAATGATCAGGGATGTGGGGTTGTGTCCATAAATTTCCTAACTATGCGTGTTGTGTTGAGTACCACAGCCTTTTGCAGTTCTGCATAAGTGTTTTTGTGAAGTCCTAGTGTGCTGAGACTGTGGTGCAATGTGTGAGGCACCAGACCAGTGGCAGACAGAAATTATTATTATTATTATTATTATTATTATTATTATGTAGAAGTTTCAAACCTTGGGTTTCCCAGCAAACACAACATGGCGGGTCAAGGACCAAAGCACATATTGCAAGTGTAAAGACCTGTGCAAGAATGATTAGGGATCTGTGGTTGTGTCCATAAATTTTCTAACTAACTATGTTGTATTGAGTATCACAGCCTTCTGGAGTTGTGCTTAAGTGTTTTTGTGAAGTCCTAGTGTGCTGAGACTGTGGTGCAATGTGTGAGGCACCAGACCAGTGGTGGACAGGACCATGGGTATAACACGTACTCGGTCCTTACCTCCACTGCTTCTGGAGCTCGTGTGCTAGTATGGTATATTTACTGATCTTGTCTGCATGAGTTTTCTGCATCTTCTTGTTGACAGGCACCGCAATATCAATGAGATAGGTATGTTTGCTGACCTTATCAACAAGTGTGATGTTAGGTCTGTTCTGATGTATGGTTTTGCCTGTGTGAATGGGACGATCCCAGTACAGCTTATGTGAGGATGACTCTAATATGCTTCGTGGTATGTACTTGTAGTAACCGTGGGTTTCCCCAGCAAAGACAATATGGCGGGTCAAGGACCAAAGCACATATTGCCAAGTGTAAAAACAAATGTGGAAGAATGGTTAGGGATGTGTGGTTGTGTCCATAAATTTCCTAACTATGCGTGTTGTGTTGAGTACAACAGCCTTCTGGAGTTGTGCATAAGTGTTTTTGAGAAGTTCTACTGTGCTGAGACTGTGGTGCAAAGTGGGAGGCACCAGACCAGTGGCGGACAGGACGATGGGTACAACACGTACTCGGTCCTGCCTCCACTGCTTCTGGAGCTCGTGTGCTAGATCGGTGCTTTTACTGATCTTGTCTGCGTGAGTTTTCTGCATGTTCTTGCTGATAAGCACTGCAATATCAATGAGATAGGTCTGTTTGTTGATCTTAACAAGTGTGATGTCAGGTCTGTTGTGATGTATGGTTTTGTCTGTGTGAATGGGACAGTCCCAGTACAGCTTATGTGAGGATGACTCTAATACGCTTTGTGGTATGTACTTATAGTACGGGACCGTGTTCTTAATTTATTATTATTGTTATTATTATTATTATTATTTCTTGTCTATACATTATCTTTTTACAATTGTGGCGCTTTAATTTCACCTATATTTTACATAAACAAAAGTTAATAACAGTTTAAATTACAAAAATTACTCTATTTAAATAAATATTTGAATGAGAAGAGTAGTGGAACCTCCAAAACAAAAAACAAAAAACATAAAAACACATTAAAATAAAGGAAAAGAAAATTCATGTGCTGGGCTCTGCCAGCCTCAAATGAATTTCTTATGGCATCAAACTAAAGAAAAAATGCCTAAGAAATATGTAAACATATTAAAATTTGAGATCAATGTTCATCTGACACCTCAAGACAAGCCTGTTCCACGCTTATTAGGCGATCATCAGTTGAGGGTAGTCAGAATGAACATTGCAGGTCTCATAACGGAGGTGACTTAGAAGTTGAATGAGAAGAGCAGTGGAACCTCCAAAACAATAATCATCATCATCATCATTATATATTATTTCTCAAAGGGTTTTTTTTGTCGGAACGCCATATTTCCTTTACTACTCCATCAAAATCAATGATTGAGGCATCATTTTGAAGATTACGTTCCCCGGTAATGACGAAAAATAAACAAATTGTTTAAAATTAATGTTTTCGTTAAAAAACTTTATTTTTAAAAACTTTTTATAAAAATGTAGACACGCTTTAACAGAAGCGCCTTATTTTTCGAAAGCGAAAATTTTCTTTAGCGTTGTAACCTTCAACTATTTCCTTTTTTGAATAAAAATGCACTTTAAATGATATTTCATCGTTTATTAAATAACAACAGATAAAAAAACAAACAAAGATTTATATTTTAATAAAAATAAACGATTTATTACAATAGAAACATACAAATTAGTCAACTTCTCATATATTATTATTTTATATATTATTTACAAAGGTTTTTTTTTTGTCGGAATGCCATATTTCCTTTACTACTTCATCAAAATCAATGATTGAGGCATCATTTTGAAGATTACGTTCCACGCTAATGCCGAAAAATAAACAAATTGCTTAAAATTAATGTTTTCGTTAAAAAACTTTATTTTTAAAAACTTTTTATACGCTTTAACGGAAGCGCATTATTTTTCGAAAGCAAAAATATTCTTTAGTGTTGTAACCTTCAACTATTTCCTTTTTTAAATAAAAATTCACTTTAAATGATATTTCATCGTTTATTTAATAACAACAGATAAAAAAACAAAACAAAGATTTATATTTTAATAAAAATAAACGATTTATTTCAATAGAAACATAAAAATTAGTCAACTTCTCATATACCTATATTAATTTCTCGAAGGTTTTTTTTTATTTCCCTTATTACTTCATCAAAATCAATGATTGAGATATTTTCAAGATTACGTTCACCGCTAATGAAAAATAAATAGATTGTTTAAAATTAATGTTTTCGTTAAAAAAATTTATTTTAAAAATCTTTTTTGTAAAAATGTAGAAGGCAATCTATTGACAATCTCTTCATTTATTTATTTCCACATTACCATTCGGTGACTGATCAAGATACCATGCGAATTATTCGCACGGGTCAACTTTTTTATAAAACTTGAGAAGACGCCATCTATTGACAATGTGTTTAACTAACATGCACACAAGCTGTTGGATTTGTTTATTATTTCTCAAAGGTGGTTTTTTGTTGCGAATTATTCGCACGGGTCAACTAGTAATAAATAATAGTAAATCAAGTTAAATTATGAATATTTCGAATATTAATTCACAAGTCTAATGAAAACTCAAAAGTAAATTCTGTACATATTTTTTTTTTTAAAACTGCAGTAACTGCTTTTCAATTTCTCTTCCTTTTCTTAATAAAGGATAAAGTGATTCTACATAATTTTATATTAATCTTATTTAGATTAAGAAATTTTACCCCATTTTTTTTTCCTTCCT
>JAFIDM010125753.1:0-12922 GCA_023159025.1 Thereuonema tuberculata | reverse complement strand
CGGAATGGAGATAGTAAAGCGAAAGCAAGAAAAATGCAAAAAAAAAAAAATCTACAAATTACAAATTACAAATAATTTCGTTATTTCTATAATACTAGCAACCCGGGAAAAGTGGATTCTCCCAACGTGCGACTGCTTTCTCACAACTACCTGATAAAAGTGGATTCTCACAACCCACGACTGCTTTTAGATCCAGCGAGTGCGTCTATGACATATTTTTATTTTTTATAGAGATTAGGGTATAGTCCCCGTGGCCTAATGATAAGACGTCTAACTTCGGATCAGAAGGTTGCAGGTTCAATTCCTGTTGCGAACTAGTAGAAATTTTAATTTTCACAAATCACAACAATTGCGCCGGACAGACAGACAGAGAAATAAAGGATTTTAGTAATATAGATTCAACATAGAAAGTTAATTAATGTATCAAGTAATCATTGTATAACATTTATACATATATATATATATTGGGTGAGTGCAAAAGTTCTAAATAAACGCAAAATGAAAAGTACCTATTATTGTGCATAATCCCCATTGCGGACCTCTTGCCATCTTTCTGGTAGGAGATGAATCCGGTAAAATTCCGGCGGTTTCGAGTCAAAAAAGTCTTGGATGGCAGTTTTCACAGCATCAAGATCATCAAAGATTTTCTGACTGAAGGAATTGTTCAACGCACGAAATAGATGATAGTCAGTTGGTGCCAAGAATAGGGAGGGTGGGGTAAAACCTCCCAACCAAAGCCCAGTAACTTTTGGCGAGTGATGACATCAGCATGGGGCCTGGCGTTATCGTGATGAAGGATAACATCGCGACGATTGATGAGACCTGGCCACTTTGCTACCAAATTTGAATGCAGCGTGTCTAACTGTAGACACACAGTCCTACGACGCTTTACGTTACGGTACATAAACCACTTCTCATCTCCTGTCACAATTCGTGTCAAGAATGGGTCATTTTTGTACCGGGAAAGCAAGGAAACACAGGTGTCGATTCGGTCATGCCGTTGCTTAGCTGTCAGGTTATGTGGAACCCAACGATCCAACTTTCTCGTAAAACCCAACTTAACCAGCCGTCTCTCGACCGTTGTCTGGTGTACGTTGAAGGTCTCCGCTAATTCTTGCACGGTTGGGTTCGGGCTGTTCCTTATGGCTTGGTCAATAGCGTCCTCTCCAATGTGTGATGGCCGTCCACTCCTAGCCTGATTTTGACAGCTTCTGTCTCCTTCCCTAAATTTACGAAACCATCGACGACATGTGCTTTCGTCTATTGCATCGTCCCCATAAACTTGACAAACATTGCGACATGCTGCGGCTGCCGTACTCTTTTTATCGAACTCTTATAACAAACAATGTCTTATAACTCCTTCTCGCGTTCCATGTTATTCCCTCTGATATTTTTTTTTTGAGATGATTAACTTTGTGAGATACGATGCATTTATATGTGAGGCATCCACACGTTTGATTGGCAGACGATTTGCGTCATTACAATGTCGTGTGTGAGGGCAATTCCATTGCAAATCTTCATATCCAAAAACGGGTAGAACTTTTGCACTCACCCAATATATATGTTTATTGTACATAAAAATATTGTAGATATTTATTGTACGAACGACATTATCATTCCATTTTCTGAAAAAAAAAAAAAGGTTTGAATCCGAGATCTTAATAATCGAAATTATCTTCTTTTTTTTTTTTTTTCGAACTTTCTTCGTTTAGTTCAATCCCTTCTAATATAAAAACAATTCTGAGAAGAAAATGTTAACGGATTTCCTAATTGAGTTCAGTAATGAAATTTATGATAAATGTAAATTACAAGTGAGTTTTCTTTTTAAAGTTTTACCAAATATTAAGAAAAATTATTGAAGACCACCAATGAAACATGAAAACAAGCAATCAGACGCAGTTTAGTAAGTTCCCAGGCTCAACTGCAGAATATGGTACCCCCAATGGCCAGTGGCAGTGGTGATTTGATTCATACTGTTATCTCAAGATCGCATTTAGCCAGATAAGGGTTAGTCTTTCTAATAAATGATCGTGCAAAACCATTTTGAATTAAGCATTTTACTTTTTACTAGTTAATTGTTCGTTTCACATTATCCGCCGTCTTCAAAATAGTGCCACGGCCGCCGGCTATTGGACGGCCTTTGGGGGTACCATATTCTGAAGTTTTACCAGTTCCCAATCAAAGGAGTAGATATATTATTTTCAACTAAATTTTAATTCTTACCAGATTTTTTTTTAATTATTGAAGGCATGACTTCATTTCTTTTATGCGCATATTGTCCTCCAAATGAGAGATGGCCGTCCTATTTTTGTGCGATCTGCGCATGTATGATCGATTAGTCTGGTCAGGCACTTCCGTCTGATTTTATGACAGGACGCCGCCTTTACGGTAATCGCTTGTTACTTTGCAAAAGAGCATTGTATTTATAAATAATATATATTCATTTATTTATATAAATACTTATTGTTAGCAACTGGTATTGAAATAACGCTAAATAGTCGAGAGAAGTTTTAATTTGGCGTTATCAACATGTCTTTCTCAGTGAAAACAGACGCCATCGTCCATTGTGACAGGAAAACTTGTGGTTGAAAAATTGTGGCAGTTCAAACTTCCGCCGGCCATCTCTCATTTAGAGGACAATAGTACTGTATAATTTTGATTTCCAAGGCGACTCTTAATACCAGGGATGCACAACCCGCGGCCCACCGGTAAATTCGCTGCGGTCCAATACTGTCAAACTTAAATTAAATACGAGCCTTTACATTGCTGTCAAGAGATACATTGAAAAATGTCATAACTTGCAACAGCAACTGTCTCAGACTTTACTATTGGAATGTTTGTATGAAAAACAACTAGCGCATTGTTTGATAATTTAAGGTTATGTAAATTACATGTATTATTATTATTATAAATGACACTATTAAATCATTAATTAGTTAAGATATAGTAAGGGTTGGAGGATAGGACGCTGTGGCCCTCCATCACAACTTTTATAAAAATATTGGCCCTCAGACTTCCTAAGGTTGTGCATCCCTGTGTTAGACAAATAAAAATAAATAAATAAAAAAAAAAGCAAACGGATCTGCAACTATGAATTAAAATTGCTTAATTTTTGGTTATCTTTCAAATGTTTGAGACTTTTACAGAATAGAAAAATTATCATATTTTAAAATAACGATCCTTTTTATTCTTGGTTAATATTTGATCGCATGTGAACTCCTTGTAAACGTTTGTATAAAATGAAGGACCGCTATATTAAAAATTATTTGTCATTTCGTCAGTCATTTGTATTTTGTTTGTAGCTTTTAAAGAGATATTGGTTCCGAAATCGAAAGTAAATAAATTTAGATTTTCGTTTTCCATAAGTACCATTAATTACAAAGTTTGAAAACAGTGAAAGAAAAAGATCGCCATAACAAACTGTTTATTATCTATTAAACTCGAATACAAAACGAATTAATAATGAAAATTGAAAAGGCGAAAGGCAATATTAACAAATATTTTATTACAATGCTGAAAAAACTTTTCTTTTAATTTAGCAATCACTACATTAACGTACTGTTTAATGCTTAATTCTTACTTCCGTCGTCTTCGTTTGTTTTCAGGTATAAAGTTCTCGTAGTCTTTGTAATGAAATATCTCGTCATGTCGTTCCAAATCCATATCGTGTAAGTTTTTGGAAATGTCGCTCCAAAGCGTTCCTTTCTCCGTACAACAGACGGGGTAGAGATTGTCTCCGAGCGGGAATAGCTTTCTTCCGCAACAATAGTAGTCGTAGATGTTGTAAGTTCTTTCTCCGCAGCAAGCAGTGTGTACATTAGGACGAGGCTTGATTTTGCCTTCACAGCAAATGGTTTCGTTCACTTCATGGGTTTCTTCCGCACAGCAGGATGTCATCACTGATGTTTTGGGTAGAGCTTTACCGTTGCAGCAGACCTAGAGAAACGATTAGAAATAATGAGAAAGAATTAATAATTCAAAACTTAAAAAAAAAGAAGAAGTCTCTAGCATACTTTTCTTGAAAATTGTTGAAATTTTCTTTTTTTCTTTAAGTTTTATGTTGTGAAGACGACAAAGAACTTTTACTTTTTACTTGTAAATTATATCTGTGCAATACAAATTAAATCTTCCATTTTATGAATAGTTATAATTCCATATTACTTCAAGTTGATTGAAGCCGACTTTGGTCCTATCAAAACGTGCGAAAACCTACGGTATTTACTGAATAAAAGGATTAATAGTCATTGACGTCGTTGTTTTCGCTTTAATGGCATTGTTATCTTCACGTGTTGACTTCTCGATAAGGACCAAAAATGGAAACCACTTCAAATATGCACATCAAGTTTCAAAAAGATCTACACATACACACACAGACTGCTGATTGGACGAGTCTCTTAACTGGTAATGTGATTCTTTTCCAATATAATTGTCAATGGCAGCTCGAGGTCGTAGCAGGACCCTTTCAACTAAATTTCCATAAAAGCATTTATGTCATGAGACCACGTATAATGAGCTCCTTTATTAACTAAATATAAGCCCGAATCATCATTTATTTAACGAATTTTCGATCCCGTCCTCTCACCAGCCAACCATTAAAAAAACCGTCGATGTCTCCGCGCGCTAGGCTCTACGCAAAGCCTATGCCTAAAACCGGCTCTGGTTATTATTTTTACTGAAATATTTCGAAAATTAGGCTATTTAACCGTGAGAAGTATGTTAAAAAATATTTGCTACTTATAATTATAACTTTCCTTGATATTTATGTCCAGACCCAAATAATAAAAAAATCCGTTTGATGAACTGAGCTTCTGTTAAATCAGACGCAATCTTCAGTCGTTGATCGTAATCTTCTTAAAATCATGTACTGTGGGTGATACATTCCCAATGGCACATTAGCTGCCCGATGCTTCCCCGCAGGGCAAAAACCTCTCTGCTCTTAGACTGGTTTAAGGAAAGCAATGCAGGAAAGCACTACTTCGCAATGTGACATTGGGAATGCCACCCACGGCACTTTCTATAGATTTACGATATTAAAAGTGACTCTTACCTGCGCTGCTGAATCGAAGACTAATTCTTCACAACAAAGTGCTTGAGGACCAGCAGTTTCCCTTGAAATGACACGATTAAGACAACACAGCTCCTTTCTCTTATCGTAGGATTGATTTCCACAACAAGCCAATACTTCCAATGGATTTTCAACGATTTCACCTTGGCAGCAAAGTTGTTTCTTGGTATCATACACGTTGAACCCACAACATCTTGCACGAGCACCAAGCTCTCCTTTCATTTGTATCTAAGAAAAATGAAAATAATAATAATAAAACAAGATAAAATATATGAATTAAGAGCACACACAAAAGAAAGGAATAATTTTTATCTCTTGTAATTTTTTTTTATTATTTATTATTCGTGTGAAAGATTCAATGATTTACGTTTTCTTCAAATAACTCAGTAATTCCCAAACTTTTCTGATATATGTTATTGCAAAATCAATAAATTCAACATTCGAAACATTCAACAAAAATTAACTTAAAAAGTTTTTTGGTTATAATTTTCCGTAAGAACCCACACCCACAAGTTTGGCAACCACTGCTCTAAGCACTATTTCTCTCACCTTGCTATTACAACAAAGAGTAGTAGCCGAGTCGTGAATGAAATCCCCACAGCATTCCGTTGTGATGTTCTCCTGGGGATAAACTTTCCCTTCACAACATAGTTCTTTATAATAATCAAATACTTGTCCCGCGCAACACTCGTATGTTTCACCAGAGCCTGGAACTGGTTTCACTTCATAATCTCCGCAACAGACTTCAGTCTTTGGGTTGAAAGTAACATTACCGCAGCATTCGTGAATGACGCTTTCGTGTAGCGACCCATTGTAAAGAACTCCTCCACAACAGTTCTGTGTGTAGTAATTCATATGTTCAACCGCACCTATGGAGCAAGGAATTGTAAAGGTTAGTAACGTTTTACTATTTTATTATTATTATTTGATAATGGTAATGTTGTTATATTTGACTTTTTTTATACGTACATCATTTAGCTTGTTGTTAGTAACTCATCAATTTTATACAGAAGAAATCACGTTTTAATCAAAGAAAAATGAGAAAGTAGTAACGCAAAGAATTGTTACAAATAAAATCGAAAGTTTTTCAGAAATCACTGTTTTAAAAAGTAAATATTCGTACAGTGAGCGCATCGAAGATTCTAATTTCCATACTAAAAGCCTTGCTTCGTTTGAAATGAAGCAATATTCAACAGGAATTGGAAATTGTTTGCCCCTTATTTATTTTACTCGTGATGACGGCTGCAATTGTTTAAAAGGTTTTTACGCGTGTTAAAAGTTTTTAAGTTCTTAGATGGAGCCAACACATAAAGTCTAAGTAAAAAAGTTAAAAGTTAAAAAAAAAACATGAATATTTTACAATTAAAACAAACTAATTTCGCCTCGATTAACGGATCATCTTTAGTGAATGAAAAAAAAAAAAAGTCTTTTCATTCACTGAAGATGACATGTTAACGGGGGCGAAACTAGTTTGTTTTAATTGTAAATATTCATGTTTTTTTAACTTTTATCTTTTTTACTTTTTGTGTGTTGGCTCCATCCAAGAACTTAAAAACTTTTAACACACGTAAAAACCTTTTAAACCTTATTTATTTTATATCTAGAAATATAACAGTCAAACTTGATCAAATTGTATGATTAGATATTCATCAATACTGTGACAACTGTTTGCAAAAATCGCCTTTTTTTTTTTTCCCTAATTAAAACATGATTTTTGTATTTAAAATATTTTATTTCTGTGCTATATCTTAGCCTTATGGCAACTTCAAGCCGTTTCAACTCGAAAACTTTCTGGGATTGTTTAATGTATTTTTTGTACTAGTTATTTTAATTTCAAACTTTCTTCTCGCACTTGGTTCTCTTTTCAGCCTAGTTTACTTCCCTCTACTACAGCTCAGTAAGGCAGGAAAGCCTACAAATTGCAGTTTTGATGTCGTTCTGCTTTGCAGGAAAGCCCAAATTTTATTACAAAATTTTGTTCTTTACTTACTACAAGCACAATAAAAGTTATTGACAATTTACAATAGGGAGTTACTTTCCAACCTACCTTTGTATGTATATTTATTTATATACTTTTTATGGAAATGATTTATGTAAAATAAAATAATATGCACTCTTAATCTTGCATTTTATTAACAAACATAAAAATAATCAAGTTTGAAAAAAATAAATAAGTAACTGACTTATCGATTGATGAGAAAGCTCCAGTTGATCAAAGGAGTAGCCTAAAAATAGCCCTACTCGGCAGTCCCATTAAACTGACCAGATCTGATTTCGTAGAAGCGCATTATTTCATCTACTTTTGTTATTAAAGACTAATTTATATGATTTCATAAAGTTCTTAAGTAAGACCAATTCAAATTCTTTATAAACTGTATTATTTTTAGGAAGGAAAAAGAAAGGGATAAATTTTTTGTTTACATTTGGAGGTCCCATTCTTTTCCCATCCTATCCTTATACTAACCTCCGTAATTGGACCTAGGGGTTTTGTAGTGACTACTCTCCACTGAAGATCGGCAGTAGACCGTGAAACAGCTCTTTGGAGATGTCACTTCTGCACTTATAAACACTAGGTCACCTTTTAATGTATTATTTTTCGTAACCATAAATTAATTCGATATTTGCAAAATAAATTTAGTACTTACCTTGAATAGTGAGACTGAACGAAAGAACTAGAACAACTTCATAAAACATTGTATGACGTCACTTCAGTAATCTAGAACGAGAAATAAATAAATGGATTAACTTTTGTTCTGCAGTAATTGTAGTTGTAAGGAAGATAGAATTGAGCTATGCAGAAGACAAGCGTACTCTTTAATTCTTTTAGTTTTGATTGCAATGACACAGCGGCTGAGCTATTATTCTGAAATTTCGCATAATTGTTATGAAGATGGTTGTGTAATGGTAAATTCCTATTTTAAGTCCAGTATAAATTTATTTTCTCTTAAAAAACAAGATTTAATAAAAAAAAAAAATAACAAAGCAATTAAAATAATTTATGAAAAGAAATTAAACGTGCCTGAATAATTCAAAAAAAGGTAACAAAGTTAGGCACAAAGCTAAAAAGAAGGGATTCGAACCCTGAGCTGTCACCGGGAAGAGACTGGGACGGACCGTTTCGTCCTTTTTAGGACTGTCATCGGAGGAGCTTGGCTGGCTGACGAGTCCTTATTTTATTCTCTCATCCTCGCACCCTCTGTGCTCATGAGATTCGACAGGGGTTTAAATATAGAAAGGTCTGTTAGAAACTCATCTTAATTTTTATTCCTATTTGAATAATTTTTTTTTATATACATTTTATCGCCGAGGAAACTTTTGATATTTGGCCTGCAAATGGTTTTGAGTTTAACACGAATTGATATAAAACATTTTAAAAAAATAGAGAAACACGTTCTTTACTGATTTCGTAGGTGTTAGCTTTGATATCCTGATATTACGTAAAACTCGATTTGTTAATTCAGTATTAACAATTGCTACAATTGTAAGAGTTAAACAAAATCAGGTTCTCAATATATAATATATTTGAAAGACTTAGCGAATATTTTATCTGTTTCTTAGAATTTGTTGGCTAAACATAATTGATGTTTTTATTTCCGTGCAATTTCTCAAACGGTGGGTCGCGCTTCCACAGAAATGGGAATCATAAATTGGTTGGTTACGGTAATGCAGGCTGTGAGTCAAAACAGATTTTTGCACACAGTTTTACAAATAAAACGGCGGGGAAAGTTTGCCAAATCGGAGACGTCAGAAAACAGTATCGGCAGCTCAAAAAGATTGAAAACGAGGAAGTGAGGAAGATTAATAGGCATAATTAGAGCTTTCAATAAATATTACAGCTTATGATTGGGCAACCTTAAATTAAACTCGTTCATGAACTCGAAAAACCATTAATCTCCCTTAATCACATATTATTTTTACAAAATTTTGTTAAAAATCGCTAAAATAATCCCTATTGTGAATTCTACGACAATATAAGAGTGATCTATTAAATTTATATTGAAACTTATAGCGTATTCTTTTTAAGACTCAACAAACCTGTTACAATTCTGCTTTGTGTAATTCTGGAATCACTTGCATTGGCTTCGAGAATTTGATGATATTCGAATTGGTTTGTGAATCATAATCACGTGTTTAACAGGAACTAAGCTTTCGTGACAGTTTGTTTAGAAGAACTGGAGAAGGAGAACTTGAAGACACATGAGAAACAAGAAAGCATCTGGTAACGAAATTCAATCGCAGTATTCTATAGTAGTCAGATTCTTGAATTAACTCAATTGTGTCCCTTTTCGCAAAAGTTTTCAAAATGTCAATAATATTAATAAACGTCGATGGGAAAGACCAAGTGTTTATTAAGGGACATCTTAGAACAATTGAAGGGGCAAGTGGATGAAGGTGTTATGTTACAACAATGTAGTTTTGAGAAAAAGCTGTTTAAAGTTTTTATTCTAGCAATGTTTCTGTATTAGAAATATCTTTATCCACCGGATATCTACGGATCTATGCATCCAACACTCTGCAAATGAAAATATGTATTAAAGCTGCACAAAACGTTTTCATCCATAAAAAAAAAAACTCAATTTTTTACAAATTATAACATAACACCTTCATCCACTTAGCCCTTCAATTGTTTCACGCTCTTTGGCGATCGTCAGCTAGGAATAGACACCAGTAAACACCGAGGTCTCAGTAATATTGATTCTTTACAATTTTTAGTTTACGGTATATTTTACGAATTTTTATAATTTTCTTTTCCCTTAACCTCTCGAAGCAGTTTATACAAGAATTTTTCCAGCTCCTTGTATCGAAATCAATGAATATCTGAAATCTCAGTTTCTGTACAATTTGTGAGCGATTTTGGTCACAGATGGACATTCGTGTTTCGACTTACAATTGTACAGTAAAACCTCGTTAAGTCGTCACTCAAGGGACCAAACATTTTTGACGACTTAAGCGGAGTGACAACTTAGGCGGAGTGGGAAGTTTTGAAAATAAAAACCAAAAAAACACTGAAATACAGTATTCTCATGAATTGCTGTAGGATTCGGTGAGAAAAACAAGATTTTCAGAAATCAATATATGCAAATGAATGAGTGGAAAATAAAAAAAAATAAAAAATTCTCTTTATAGTTACCACATTTTAATCGTTTTAAAAGAAAGGCAATGTCTGTCTTTGAAACATTCCAGCAAACCATTGCTGCCGCCAAAATCTTCAATGTTCAACTCCTTCATAATTTCAATGGCTTTTTCTGTGAGAATCACGGCAGAAATCGGCACATTTTGCGATCTGGCATGTTTTAGCCATCGAACTAAAACCTCCTCGATCTCGTCAAACTTCGATTTCCTCATTCTCTTTCTTTTGTCTTTGCAGTCAGCTTCTTCAATTACTTGTTTCGATGAAAGAATATTGTTTAATATAGTCCTGGGAATATGGTGATCTTTGGCAAAAGCTGTTTTCGAAACATTTGATTTTTCAAAAAGTGCAATTAAATCTTTTTTTTTTCTTTAAAAGATAACGAGGTAAGTTTTCATTTCCCTTGCATGTTAAAAACGTAATCGAACCATGAAATTGCAAGAGAAAAAATAGCCCTTATAGCGGGGCTTACCGTAGCCTTCGTAATACTGTACCTATTTACGGTACATTACGAAGGCTATGGGCTTACTCGCTATGAAATGAAGTCACACTCAGGAGCGGTCAAGAAAAACGTCTACACTCGACAAAGTCGCAGCGAGAAGTGTGCTTTGAATGATTAGCAGCGAGATTCCAAGAACTCAAATCCTCCGTAAGGGTAGGGAAGGAATGAAGTGATAGGCATGGTCGAAAATTCCCCGTAAAGGCTTGGCTTTCTTAAAGGGAAGGGGTGGGGCTGAAAAGGCAACACGATGGCATGCAAAATGGAGAAGAAAGATGCTTTCGGCCATTTTTGAGGGTGACGAGTTATCCGGTGTAGAATTAAATTTGGTGACGGGTAAAGGAGGGTTATTTTACGTTATTGTGTATGAGACCTTGTCGGGACCAAAGGAAAACGCCGACTTAAACTTTGAGTGACGATTTATCCGGGTGACGACCTAACGAGGTTTTACTGTATTTTGAAATCATAGCTGTTTGTTCTGCTTTTCCCTCTGATTAATATTAAGGGGCTTTAGACCTAATCTGTAATTAGTTAACTATCTGTAATAGTTAGAAATGGTCTGTAGGTCGGTGAGTGAACGGGAGGTGTTGGTATCATAGTAGTGAGGGCCCATCACAACAGAGATAACCTAGAACAGAGGAGGGTAGATTTAATCGTGCCCAGGATTTTGGAATGGGAGGCATTGTGATGGTCGTAGCCGTTCAACCAAAAAACCGGATGGGGACGGGGGGAGGTTACAGAGAAACCGAAGACTTTCCAACCAAAAACAGGTTCAAAAACCTACATTTCTTCCATTTCCGGATGTAATGGGGTGATTCTAACCCTTACCAACTCGCACCCACCCTCGTTACGCCAGTGAGGGTAACGAGGTATCATCTTACCTATGCCTAGAACCAGTGGCGTAGCTAGAGTTGTGGCGCCCGGGGCAGTCCCTCAGTTTGCCGCCCCTCTCAATGCACACCAAACATATACAAAAAATCAGAACGACATACAAGATGTTCCCGACCACTGTAGTAGACCAAAAGTGCCGTCCCATATTTACGCTAATGCCTAGGACCTCACTGGATATGTTGGGGTCCGTATTTAAGTGCCTCGTAAGCGCCAATTTGAAGTCGGAAAAATCACGACACCGTTCTTGCATATGAACGAAAACTAGTAAATACAGCAGTACAGTCCGTTTCTGAATGGCAGAGGTACCAATGCGGGACGATTCTACTCCTCAAAGGGCTCATACGCTGAGATGGATACTTTCCTAAGGAATTCTTTTGGACATTTTCGCTTTTAAGAAAAAAATAACGGAGGAGCATTTTTGCAATAGTATTTATTCTTTCCATAATTCTTTCCCGAGAAGCGCAAATAGAACGCAGCTACTAGTAAACTAACACTATAAAAAGTAAACATCCCATCTTCCTCGCCCCTACTTGGAAGAAATCGCAGGAGACCTGACGCATGCGCAAAAGCGCTGAAGGCTCTCGTAAACGAAAACAGACTGTATTATAGAACATCAAAACAAACAAAGTGAGGCTTATCAGATCGCTCATTCTATCAGCGTGTGCATGTGCTCCCCCCCCCCCCCCCCCAATAACTTTGCATCCGTGGTTGCATCTTCTTGAATCTTTGATTGTATATTTTAAGGGCTAGAAATCTAATGTACATTTGAAATCTCTTCCAATTGGTGGAAGAAATCAGCAAGAAAGCGACAAAAATTCTTATAGAAAATACAATGGAATCCAACAGCGGATTTTATTATATTTTCCCTGTTAATATTTCATTGTCTTAAGCAGCGAATATTAATCCTTAATCCATTAATTTGCGCATGACTTACTACGTTTAAAATATTAATCAGATTCACTCATCTTAACTATATAATGCAGATTTAATTTTAGGTTTCTACACAGAGGGTAGCTCATAGCAGGAGAAGCCTTATATCCCCGCTCCGTCCGTCGCGAGAAATTCATATCTCAGGAACGACATATGCTAGAGACATGATCTATGCCTCGTTAAAAAGGTCTTACCAAGACTATCTCATAGCCGTTATGAGAACTCGTCTCTAGCTTGTGTGATTCTCAAGTTAAAGGTCTCCTCTACAATTTGATCTTAATTTATAAGTTTTATTGAAATCTGGTATATTATAAAAATTTATTTCTTCATTTCTTTATATTGACTTCAACTAGAATTATTATATGAATTAGTTATTTGAAGCCAATTTTCCTTTTCTCTTGTTGAA
>JAFIDM010125751.1:0-12924 GCA_023159025.1 Thereuonema tuberculata | reverse complement strand
TTCTTTATTCATCCATGGTTGTTTATAAATTGAACTATTAAGATTATTTAAATTATTTTTTACATTTGATTTATTGTTTTTATTCCAATTAATATATCTGGCTTTTTTAATTATTTTATTCATCTTATTTACATATTTGTTTGAGTTTTTAGAATAATTACTTCTAATTTCATGAATAAGTTTATTTAAATTTTTATTGAAAAATTCTTCATTTAAGGGATATTTTTGTTTCTTTTTTCCTTCTTTATTTTGATCCTTTGTGATAGTATTATTGGTTTGGGTAGTTTCCAGTAGAATACTATAATGGTCCGAGATATCCCATTCTATTATATTTGTAGTAATATCTACGTCATTAACTTTTTAAAAGCAATGATCGATACAAGTGCATGATGTTGAAACTTTAGTAGTAGCTTTTCTCGTTGTCATGTAACTGTGATTTATAAAACCTAAATTATAAAAAATTTGAAGGTAATTGCAGGTATCTTTATTTAACGTCTCTTTTCCAATGTCTATATTTGCATCTCCAACGTAAATTATGTTTGGATTGATTTTATTTTTTATATGTTCTATGGATTTTTTTAATTCCTTCATAAATAGTTTTTTATTTGTGTGTGGTGGTTTATATATAGCGTACATAATAAAATCATTTTTTTCTATTCCTTTTCTTTTTATATTACATATTACACTTTCATATGTAATAGAATTCGAAATTTCAGTGAAGAGTGTGTACACATTTTTGTAATAAATTATTATACCACCACCTCTAAGTTAGTTCTTAATTTGTAAATTTTGTTAAAACCAGATATGTTAAATAGATTTATTTCATTTTCTCCAATATTAGTCTCAACTAGTATAATAAAATCTAGCCATTTGATTTTATTATCGATATTTGCCATTAAATATAGAAAGTTTGTTTTCATACTTCTTATATTTAAGAAGAGAATATTATTTGAATTGTTTTTTGGGTTCCATAAGTTTAAATTATCTATTATATCTATCCGACCTAATTCTATATTATTTTGATGCTCAGTCATTGTTTTATTCAAAGCTTATTTAGTTTATATGATTTACATTTTATTGATATCTTCTTGGCATTGTATGTTGATAATTTTGGCATTTTCAGTTTTCCTTATTAATATTTTATTATTCTTAATCCATACAAATTTATATTCTTTTGTTTTGGCCTCTGTTTTGGTTTTCCATAATAAATTTTTCAAGTTTTGTGTTAAATTTTCATTAATATATATTCTCTTGTTACCTTTTTCAGAATTGTCTGCATTTGTTATACTTCGTTTTTGTTTGTATTGTAATAACCACATATCTCTATCCTTTCTATTTATAAATTTAATTATTATAGGTCTAGCCTTGTATTTATTGATTTTACCGTATCTGTGCATAACATCGATAGTTTCGAGAGGGCTTTTAATATTTAGGACTCCTCCAATCTTCTCTATCAGTGCCGTTAAGTTTTCATTTTCATTCTCTTCAACTCCTACAATTTCAAGGTTGTTTTTCCTTTGTTGAGCTTCCAATCTATCAATATTTTCCTGTAATTTTTGTATTTTTTCTTTATAACAATTATTTTCATTTATCATTTTATTCATATTTTCTTTGATTTCTCTTTGACTTTTCTGATATTTTTGCAATTTGCTTAGAATTTCTTCATATTGTTTGTTAACAAAATCAATAGATTTTCTTATTTCTGACAGTTCTCTTAGAATGGTTTGGCCCAATTCGGTTCCAATGTTTCGATTAGTCGCAACCATTTCAATTTCCTGTTGGGAAGGGTATTTGGTTAGGTTCTCACTGAGGGGAGAAGGGTTGTCTTTTAGTGATTTTTGAGAAGAAATAATGGCTTTCTCACCTTGTGTGTTTGTATCATTAGTTGTTTTCTTACGAGTAGTTATCCTTTTGCACTTGTCGCACTTCCATATTTTCTTCCTTGACGGAGTGGAAATATCCTCTCTTTCAGTCTCCCTGGCGCAGTCAATGTGTTGCTCCGAACCACATGACTGGCAGCGTAGTTCCTCCGATTTCATTAATTTATTGCAAATTAAACATTTAATTTTTAGCTGTAGATACTCACTCATTTTGTATGGATTGGAAAAAAAAATTATTTAACTGAATTGTAATTTAGAATTTTGATGTAATTGATGATTTCTTATTATCAGAATGAGGAGCGAAAATCTGCACGTCTTAACACCTTGACGCATGCGCTCTTTTTTTGTTTGCAGTATTTTCAGCTTTTGAGGCTCGAGATTCCTTTTCAAAGATGTTAGACCAATTCCTCGGAATATTTTATCTCTTGCTATTATTATAACTGTATAAACAGGTATCTTATTACAATAATTGTAAATTTCTTCTTAATTTGAAAAAGTGCCTAAAATATTTAAACACGCCTCTGAATATTTTATCTAACTATTTTATCTCTATTGCTATTGTCATAACTGTATAAACAGGTATCTCTTATTACAATAATTGTAAATTTCTTTTTAATTTGAGAAACATGCCTAAAATATTTAAACACGCCTCTGAATATTTTATCTGACTATTTTATCTCTCTTGCTATTGTCATAACTGTATAAACAGGTATCTCTTATTACAAAAATTGTAAATTTCTTCTTAATTTGAAAAACATGCCTGAAATATTTAAACACGCCTCTGACTATTTTATCTCTCTTGCTATTGTCATGACTGCATAAACAGGTATCTCTTATTACAAGAATTGTAAATTTCTTTTTAATTTAAAAAAAACCCACTTAAATCTACAATATTTCGTCCCTTTTATCAAGACTATTTCATCAGGATATATTTTGACGGAAAGAATACTCGTCCATTTCTTCTACAAACCGTTCTGTATCCTAATGAAGTTCTCTTGCTAAAAGGGAGGGAAGTATTGAAATGGGTAAAGGAATGATTTTCCAAATTAAAAAGTTTTTAATATTTATACGTTTGGAAAACAATATATAAGAAACTAAAATATGTAAACCTAAAATATCTTGTTCTTTACACATTTAAAAACGAAAGGTTGACTACAAAAAAATAGTTGTAAAAAAATCTTTAAACCTAAAATAACATTATAATGTTTGCAAATATTTACTGAAAATCCGGACAAATTATTGAAGATGGAAGACTAAAATTTCCCTATCAAAATTACACCGAAGGCATCGAAAAATCACCTTCTTAAATGATAAGAAGGGTTTTAACATTTATCATTTAAGAAGCCCTACACCTATGGAAATGAGGTTAAGCAAAATAAACTTTTGGAAATTAGTCGTTCTATTTTCAAATTCATTTTTAGCCCTTTCTTCTAATAGCATAAATATCAGTTGTGCTTGTCAATGGACTAATAGGACTCTGGTAGTCCTCTACGTGTTTCCTCCCCTCGGCGGCTGTAAAGTTGGACTATGTAAGCCGGCATTCTACCCTTCCTTCCCTCAGCCTCAACAAGCAATCGACTCTAATTCCGAGATTCCGGTTCCTCTGGCCATTTTGACATTTTCACTTGCTCTACCGTTCTGTGACTTCATCTGTGACATAAAAAAAAAAAAAAAAAATCATCTCCATTCTTTAGAAAGAATACCTTAGTCTAACTTTTTTATAGTTTTTTTTTGTGTAGATTTGTTAAATAGCGCCATGACAATACTCTTATAGCTGGTCCCACTGAAAATTGTCACCGCACGCGACTGAATATTATCTGCCACATATGTAATTCTTAAGAACACCCTTACGGTAAGAGAAAGTTAAAAATTCATACCTGGCTTTGTTTCCCTTGGTCGGTGCAGCTGGCAAGATAACAACTTTATCTGGATCATTTTCACAAGGTTTTAAAACTTCACCAGTTGTCTTTCTCCCTTTCTTGTGATTCACATCAGAATTCTTCGTTTTCTTTTGGCTTTTGGCACGGGATTCTTTTCCACTGTTTTCACAAACAGTTGTGTCTTCAGAAATGTCTTCTGATGGTAGAGCCACAGCACTGATAACTGGAATTTGTTCACTTTTAGGAGATGCATTGTTTGGAAACTCACTTTTGGATGTTTCGGGTATATCATTCTTTACTTTCTTTTTTCTTTTCAAAGGAAAGAAAAAAATAAATCTATAAGCAAACTAAAATAAAAATAAAACAAGGTACAAATATTTTAAGCAACTTCTTTATTCGAACAACCACAGTTTAGTTTTTTAAGTAATTACTGACTACAAATCCAGATAAATATTTCAATAAGTGTTTGGAAGACTTGTCTAAAAACTCACTGTCCAAAAACAAAAGCATTGTTACTATGAGGGTATTCTATTGAAAAATAGTAAAGGGCTCTACTCTGCAATCTTGCAAATGGCTACGGTAACTAGTTTCCTATTATTTTTAAAAGACTTAAGATGTCAAACTGAGAAGGATGAAATTATTTAAAGCATTTTCATTTACAGCTGTTTTTATTAAAGAGATGTCTTCGGGGTCTCCACAATAATAATAGTAAGTCTATGGGTGTATTGCTTACGTTCAGATAACTTCAAACTGTTCTTATGAAAAGCCACCTTTGGAGTTATCGCCAGCAGAGCTTAAGGCTTCTAGTTAAGTCTCTTGATTATTACAATAAAAGTAACTGCCAATTAATAACACTTTTCATTTGCAAAGTTTATATGGATGTACCATGTATCCCTATCTTTAAACAGTCAAAAAAATTTATATAGTAAATTTAACATGTAAAGAAAAAAAAATTATTTAAAGAAATTTTTTTTTATTATGAAATTGTTTATATTTTAACGTTTTTTATCCTGTTTAATATTTTCTGTAGTTTTATTTGCGTACTAGTTCCAATGGGCATGTGCTGGCAATCTGTATTGAATCGGAGTCGTTTCTATCAAGAGTTAGGGACAATGTGCTTTTGTTTACACACGCAGTTCAAGCAGCAGCCGCAGGATGGCAGGCAACTCATTCACATTCCATGCACCTTATCTGCATATCAAGGGTTTCCCAGGGGATCCTTGATCACATTACCTTTAAGCTGAACACAAAGCAAAGCCTATATATTTTCAATTCTTTTAACTGTTCTCTTATGCTTGAAAATGTTACCTCTATTGTGTCACGAAACGGTCGCATTTGATTGTCTGTAATTTCATCAATTAAATTATAAGTGATATTACCTTTGTGCATTGGCTTTATTTTTAAACATGAACAATAAGAGTGCACGTAAATCTTATTATTATAAAGAAATAAGGTTATTATATAAAGAAAAGTTATTAGATAAATTAAAAGTTATGAGATATTAGATTTTACTATATAAATTAGAAAAATTATTAGATAACATACAATTAAAATGTTCAGTCAATATGAAATTACTATATGCTAATTCCTCATTTTATTTTGTTTAAGAGTTGTTGATTACTATAATAAATTTGAAAGAATAAGGATCTGTCTGTTGCTGTTTAGCCTAATTGCGCCAAATCACTTAGAGAGGAAGATTAAGACCAATTGATAGGCATCAACGCAAAATGAATGGGAATTTCCATTATATGAAAACAGGCACAAGGAAAATTAAAATAAACTCTTCAACACCCTCAGTTTTTATTTTTCTATTGTGTTTCTTCAATTAATCCATCGTAAATATCAAATAATACTTCAGTAATGATCTTTAACACAAATAAACCAACTAGACAATCAAAATGTTGTATTGGCAATGTTCTATTTCTTATTCCTACAACACCTATTCTTATAGTAATAGTTAAAAATTCATACCTGCTTTTCTTTTCCTTGTTTGGTGCAGCTGACAAAGGAAAATCCATGTCTGGATCATTTCCAGATCATTTCAATGCATCGCCATTTCTCCGTTTCGGATGAGTCGCATCAAGGTTCTTCGTTTTCCTTTTCTTTGGACTTTTTTTCTTGGGAGATTCTTTTCCACTGTTTTCACAAACACCTTTTATTGATGAATCCGTACAAGTGACAATTGGAAATTGCTCCGTTTCAAGGGATGCAGGTTTTGGTAATTCATTTTTAAATACGTCTGCTTTCTTTTTTCTTTTAAAAAGACAGAAAACATTTATAAGCAATATTTTTTTAAATAAAACGTGATGTAAAGTTTCCTCCCCCTCCAAACTTCCCGAATTAAATTTTGATGCAATTATCGACTGAAAATCAAAAATTTCATTAAATAAACGAGAATTATTGAAAGAAAAATTTCAATAAGATTGAAAACACTCAAAATAACAAAACCATTCTAACTGTTCTATTTTTATATTCCTTTTTAGCCCTTTATTCAAATAAAACTATTATCTAATATTATTACAAACAGTAATATAAAGTTGAAAATTCGTACCTGGCTTTGTTTTCCTTCTTCAGTGCAGCTGGAAAGCTAAGAACCTTGCCAGGATCATTTTCGCCAGATTCTAATTCATCGGAATTTATCTGTTTCTCTTTTTTGAGATTCAAAACTTTCGAATTCTTAGTTTTGTTGGTGATTTTCTCACTAGATTCTTTTTCACAAACAACCGTAGCATCAGAAATGTCTTCTAATGGTGGATTAACGGAGCTAACAATTCGCAACTCTTCACTATATGGAGGTACGTTTTCATCATTATAAAAGTTATCCAAATCAAAGGGAAACGGCAAAATTTGTTTGAATCTGTAACTATAAACGTAGTTCTTAATTTCCTACGTTTCGCAAAAACATCTGCACTTAACATAGGATTTGTACTTAATACCTTGGAAGGAGACAGAACAGATACTTTTAAAACTTGTTCCTCGGCATTTGGTTCATCACCCGGCTCTTATAATTTAAGTTCTGGACTTGTTTCTGGTAGGCTCGATTCACAGTCCACGATCTTTCCACAATCGGAAAATTCGTCTTCATTAGCTAACGGAGAAATCTTGAAAGGCTGTGACCACCGTCGAACACTGGAACGCTTGTGTTTGGTTGGGATAGAACCTCCAACTGTTAAAAAGAAAATTCTGATTTCGAACATTTACAGGGAAAAAAAATGGCCGTATTCTGTATACAGTGGACCTTGCTTTATGATAACATTCCAATGCAGGAATCACATACAACAGGTTTCCAGTCTATTTAGTTTTAAATTCAGGGACCTTAGAAAATAAAAATTATATCGACAACACGATACTGTTGGTCGTAAGATATTAATATATCATTTTCAATAAATTTTCTGATTTCCATTCGCTTTTAGAGACCATGATTATCAGTTTTGCACATTTTCTTCAATTATCTTTTTAATTTCATAACACCAATGTAAGTATATTCAGCAAGCATGAAATGTTCAGCAGTATTCATTGCAAAACTAAAATGTATATTAGGCCTATTTATCTTTTCATTGTTGCCTTTTTCAAAGAAAACTTTAAACAAACAGGATACAATTAACCTCTTTTGATCATGGATAAGGAACGTCTACTAGCTTTAAGAAAATTACTCTAAAAATGAAACAACTTATTCAAGTACCTACTTTCACGAAACCCACAAAGAAATTTAATGGACAAAGGTTGAATAGAGAATTATGATATGATGTGCCCGGGAAGCTCACGTACACTTATTATGTACTAATAAATGTAAATATTTAGTATATTGAATATTATTTCAATTGTTGACACTAGAATGCACGTGTTCGTGTTGGAATGCAGGTGGTATTGTTTGGTAAAAAAGAACCCTGATACACTGGAGTTGGAGAGGAATCCACCTCACGTTATATTGGCTGCTATGACATAACATCATTTGTTTGGACCATAATTTTTTGATGGTCTTGTTAATGGCGAAACTTATTTACATATGTTACAAACATGGTTAATCCCACAGCTTGAAGACACACGGGTATCAGGGAACGCGTGTGGCTACAGCAGGACGAACACCTGCTTACTTCGCTTTTACAGTGTGCGGGTTTCTTGATGAACATTTTCCAGCACTCTGGATTGGTCGAGCTATTCCAGCATCATCAGCTCCATCGAAGTGGCCACCATGAAGTTATGACCTCACAACACCTGACAACTCATTGTGGGGAATCATCAACACCTACATGTCTGAACGTCTGTCTGCTACAGATGAAGAATTGCTCAATGCATTTGAGGACACATTTCGAACCATCATATGCTCCAAAAAATGTCAAATAGGATGCGGCGACATATGAACTTGTGTACAGCATGATGGCAAACATACAGACAGTGTAAATATTTTCTTCAAATATGACTACTAATTAAAGAGTACAGGAACTTCCTGGCCACCCTGTAAATTGTGGTTAGGAGTTCATGTCATGAAACTAATGCCCTGAAACGAAGTATTTTCTACTTTACGAATCATGAGTACCTCCAAACAAAAAAAAAAGCAAATGCTAAACATTTGAGTAATATTACACAGTGTGCAAAAACCAATTCTCATTACAGAAACTACATAGAAATGAAGAAATTTAATATGCGTTCATTCGAATTAGTGCCTTACCTGATTGGTTCTCAGAAGAATATTAATTACAAACATTTTTAGCTTGCAAGAAACCTTGTAAGTTTTGACAATTTACTGAAATTTAATTTGGAGAATTATCACTAATACTAAACAATAAAATTTAGTTGAGACACTTGCATTCACAGCAAATACCCACATGCTACCTATGAGCTGAATTTGTGCCAAATTAGAGATGGACAGTGATTGCTCTAAAATTTCAAGATTCAAAGAATTAATAGCTGCTTCAGTAAAATAATTGTGTGTTTGTAGCATAGTATACAGTTGATTTATATACTTGTGAATCACAGTCACAGAAATATGGAACTAACAATGTCAGTACACGGCTTACAATACTGATACGTGGTTCAGAGATCAAGGGATGAAGAGATTATCTAGCATCGTAGGATAAAGAATGCTCTTGGAATTGAGGTCTCGCCTGATTGGTCCACAGAACGGCGGTCTGAGCTGAGATTGGTTTTTACATATATGTTTTTATATAAAAAATCAGTCAGTAACTGGATTTCTTACCTATTATGCAGTTATATTTTAATAATTTAGCAATACTGTAGTTTCTCTTTTTTTTCAATTATTATTAATTTTATCGAAGATAAAAGGAAAATCGAGATATTAAACTTAATTAAAAATCTTTAATCGGAGTCGTGCAATTTAAAACAGCTTAAAGTTTAAGGAATAATAAGTATAAATAAAGGTATAAAAGGTTTGAGCAGAAAACCTATTGTCACTTCTAAGCAAGATTTCAGTTTTATTGAAAAGACTCAAATTTTTTTAACGTTTTTTGTTGCGAGTTTTTTTTATTCTCAGTTATGGAATCTACAGCCAATATGCCACAGTAGTTGAACTGTTGTGATCTTCTGATAACTCTTCTGATCAACCCTCTTATTTATCAAGTTACATTACCTTCTAAATTATCAGAAATCATCTGGGAAGTTTCTTCTAATCCAGATTGTTCCATGATCACACTCATGTCGAAGGCAGTTTTTTCTACTGAAATATACAATTAGTCAAAAAAATTTATTAATATTTTTGTTATATTTTGAATGCATGACTACTGGAACTACATGAACTTGATTTATATATTATTTTACTTAAACACTATTAGGTAGACACAATACACACAATAAACAGCAGTAACAAGTGAAACAGCAACTCTCACTGCTATGCAACCACAAGTTCTTGCCCTAGTGGGAAACTTCAATTATGTACAGACGCTCTACGCAATTACTTTGCATCGTAATAAACACAATTTCAACAAATATGCAATGTTTATTACATTTCCTTAATACATCATTTCTCCTTTGAGGAATTAACTTTCTAAAATTGAAATTGTGTTACATTTATCATTTCTATTTATTATATTGTTTTATAACACAAACCATTTATGTGACCGCTAAGGGAACCAGAGGCTCATTACGTAGTTCATTTTTTGAGAAAGGAAAAATTGTAGCTTATATACAACCCAAGAGAATTAAGGTACTTTCCGGTTATCTGAAGACCACCCATATTTTATCCTCTACTGTCGTAGTGGGCGATGTGGGTCTTAATAAGAGTAGCAATGCACAATTGTTTTAAAGAAAAAAATTATATCCGGTTATAGAGATGGGGATACAATTCAGAAATTGCAACTAAAATACTATCGAGATCTCCTCCTGTTTATGCATCTCAATAATCAAATCAACATAAAACATCAACCCTGCGCATGCGCAATGTGTGCGAGCTGCAGATAACCAAACAATATCAAATTAAGTATATTTTATATTTCACCAATGTTGAAGTAGCAATGGTTTAAATATAGTTTCAAGATATTTCACTATAGAAGTTTACACATTCTATTAACATACTTTGTTAATGATCCCAACAACATTTCAACTAATAATTTTTCAAATCTTTTAGTATTATATAAAACAAGCAAGAAATTAAAAGATTACTAATTTTCTTTTTCCCATTTAAGAAATGGCAAATATACAAAATCTTTTGTACAATTGTTTTCTTTATGTGTTTTGATAAATTGATCTCTTAATAGTACAATAATATAATGTATTCAAGATTGACCAATGATTACACTGAAATTATGAGCTTCTGTCAACTAACATTATAGCACTTTATAATACCATTTGTTAACATTAATGAGATCTTTAATAAGCAGTAGTTTACCTGGCTCAGTGTGGGTTTTTGGGATGTCTTTCAATGGCCCAACATTGCAGGTTTTAACACCGTAGCTAAGATTTGTTGTACTTGGCAATCCATCTACTTGCTGAGAAGACAAGAATGCACTGTTGTACGATGAACTGCAATTACAAAACAAACGGAAAAAATTCAGTAAAGTTTCTTTAGTTAACAAGAGAATGATAACTAAAACAATTTTATGCTACTGTCAAGATACTAATTTACATTATTAATATTCACTAACTGATTGAATGTTGATTCTTCTGCAATTTCAGCCGTTTCACCTGATGTAACTTCATTACAAACAATAATAAGAGTCGGTAATGTATTAACAGCATCCATCAGTTTTTCACAAACCTTATTTAATCCATTCTTTATGTAAAAGAACTTCTTCTAAAATAAAAAAAAGAAAGAAACAAAACATTACGTTGTACGTAACTAATCCCTTTCAATCCAAACATGATCAAAATTTCAGTTTCTATTTCTTCTTCCAGCAATATTTTCAGAAGAAATATATATATAGGTTTTGGGGCCAACGCCCTATAAATTTCGAGATATTCTCAATTATATTCATCGATTTTCAAGTGTTGCCCTATTTGCTCACTGCTGTCATAGGAAAGCAGGTTACCGTGGACTAACAGCTGGCCTGTAAATCCAAGGATCACGGGTTCCCCCCCCCCCCCACTGATGAGATAATTTTTTTTTTCTGCCGCCTTTATGATAATTAGCTTTTTCCGTTTATATTACGGATATTAGACAGAAAACCAATTTACAATTAGAAGTGTATAAATAATATTCTCGTTAACTTTGGTTTTTAATTAATTAGTTAATTAACTAAACTTTTTTTTCTTATGTTGTGGTGAAACTCTTTTACTGTTTGTATTTAAAATTATTTCGGTTGTGCTTTTCCTTCCTTGATCGAATTTGGCCAAGTACGACCACGGAACTAGTTCAACCTGACAAAGTCAGAGCGAAGCAAGTAATATTAAAGAAGGGGGACGAGATTCACATCTGGTCCAGGATATCCCTGAGACAGTAAGTCCCAGGGAGAAACGGACGAAACACAGTAGAAAGAAACAGTCATGCCAACACCGGGATTCGAACCCAGGTTCCGACATACAAGCCACATGGCAGAGCGCTCGGCCATGCCAATTGCTTTTATTATAGGAAAAATTAAGTTTCTATGTAAAGTTTTAAATGTAATTCTTCACTAACAGAATTTTCTTTTTTCTTTTTTATAAAAAACAAAAAGAAAGTATTCTCGTTAAAGTATTTAGGCTTTTAATGATAAGTACTTTAAATCAGAAAAATAAAGTAAAATATACATTGTATATAATTACTTATCTAAATTTTTTTTTTAATACGCTATTACTTATAAAAAAAATTTAAAAAAAGTTAATTTTTTTCAGAATGTTTTGCGTGACAGTGCTCTGACAAGTGTTGATCATTATATGGATTATTAAATGGAGTTAATATATAAAAACTTCTTGCTTTTTCTGTTCCGTTCAATAATCGCATTCCTTCTGAGGGTCTCTTTGGTACCTTTAAATGGCGAATCTCCTGTCCTTGACCTTCAGCTAAAGACATGAACTTTCTTCTTCCCCCAATCAGTGTTAAAAAAAAGGGAGAAAGTTCATGTTTATCTATATTATCCCTCATCCCTTTATTTATGTAACAGACCTTTCCCACGTATCATCTTCCCAAAGATATTAACTTTATTTTTATTTACTTTGTAGTTGATAAGAGACAACTTACAGTGTTTCTAAGCTATATACAAATTAAATTTTAATGTTTAATCTAAAATTTATTAAACCGTTATTTTTTTAAGCAGGTTTAGACGTTAGTCAACTGTTTTGAACAAAATTGATTGTGATATTTATCATAACAAACAAAGCATAAATATTTCAGACACTAAGCACACTAAATGAAAGCTTGTTCTTTGCAATCGCAAAGATGCTTTCGGAGTTCCTCTGGAAAACAAATTTCGTTAACATTACAGAAAATGTCTCGTGCATTTATTAATTTAGCAGCAAATCAAGCATATTTGAGTATTGCTTTAAAATCTGGTGCAGATAATAGGAAGTGGATAATAGAGTGAATTTTAAGTGCATCGTCTTGTGAACTTGTCGTCCAGTATGTAGAAGGAATGAGTTACTTTGCAGTCTCTTAATGAAGTTTTTAACTTGCCTAAAAAAATATAAATCGAAGGGCTGGCATACTCCTGTGCATTTAGGAGGAATGACTTTAAGAGAACATGCAACTTTATCATCTTTATTTATGAAGATTTCATCATATAATGAAGGATTAACCT
>JAFIDM010125749.1:2622-12927 GCA_023159025.1 Thereuonema tuberculata | reverse complement strand
TTACTGATGCGTCCTTTGATTGCCTCTTTATCAAGACCATTTGGCTGTATCCATTCTCCTAGATACTTAAATTTGTCAGTTCTTTTAACCTTTCCGTATCTTGTATTTAGGTGCGTTTCTCTGTTATGTTTGTATTCCATGTATTCAGTTTTCTCATATGAAATCTTGAGTCCTGTTTTTTCTGCGATCTCGTGCAGTTTTTCAAGCATTATCTTGGCATTTTCACTCTTATCTGTTAACAACGCCAAATCATCAGCGAATGCTAGACACTCAACTTTTAAAACCTTCTTCTTCGCACCTAAACAGATTTCTTCAATTCCGCTTTCCGCCATGGCATTCTTCCATGTTCTCATAATTTTTTCCAGAACGATATTAAACAGAATTGGTGAAAATCCATCCCCCTGCCTAACTCCTGTCTTAATCTGAAAGGGCTCTGAAATTTCCTCCTGAAATCACATTATTACACAGTATTATTTAGGCCGAAGCATTGAGGGTACGACCTATTTCAGATCTTAATAAAATCCAAAGTATAAAAGCTAGATAAATGAAACTTAGCGTATTTCATTAGTCTGCTAACTGCATCTTATCCTGAAAATTTGAGCTCTCTAGTATTATCCAGGCCGAAGCTATGAGGGTTCAAAAATACGACGAAACACTTCCAGAAAAGGTAAGTAGTGCCCTTCCTGCCTTCGGCTCGTCTTGGCAGTGCCCCCAGATATAACTGAATGAAAGATTGAATTTTGAATTAAAAATAAAATCGTAAGCAAAAGCATTCTAGCAGAACTATCTGGTTTGCTTTAATCCTAAAATAAATCAATCTTTGGATTTCTTTTTTTTCTTGGAATTTACTTAATTAATTGAGGAAATAATGATAAGAATTTAGGTGATGATTGTTTTTATTTTTTAAACGATACTAGAATAACACTAGCAACCCGAGAAAAGTGGATTCTCCCAACGTGCGACTGCTTTCCTCAGAACCTTTCCTCAGAACTACCCGATAAATGTGGATCCTCCCAATCCGCGACTGCTTTTAGAACCATCGAGTGCGTCTATGACATATTATTATTTTTTATAGGGATTAAAATGTAGTGCCCGTGGTCTAATGGATAAGACGTCTAACTTCGCTTCAGAAAACCTTCAGAAATCCTGTCATTGCCCGTAGCGAGCTTGTAGGATTTATTTCTGTTTTCACTAATCACAACAATTGCGCCGGACAGACAAGAGAAATAAAAGATTTTAGTAATGTAAAGCATAAAATTAACTCCATATAACTCCTTCATAGTATTTAAAATTGTTTATTTGTATACTAAAAATAGAAAAATTTTCGGGAACTTGATACGCAATTCCCTTTCTCAACCCAAAATAAGAATAAATGAAACAAACAATAATACAAAAAAGAAAGAACATCAACAATTTAAAATTACACATCAAAGTGAATGACACAAAATTGTTGTAACAAAGACAATTGAATCAATGGGTAAATTTATAGATAATGACAAGAATTAACGTTTACGAGAGCAAATGAGTTGATTAAAGTTAATAATTTAAAGAATTTATACCACTGATGGTAACATCATATTTATTGTCTGCTTTAATAAAGTCTCTAATTAAACCAATTGTGATGGGGTCCACTTTGATGCCTTCATAGCTATTACAGTTACTGTTTCTAGTATTCTTTATGATGCAACTTTCTATTATTTTCCTTAGTTCCCAATTAGATTCTCTATACAATACCATGACTTCTTCTTCCATGATATGACCTTTTTCTAAACAATGATGGGCTATGTCTGAAGCGTCCTTGTCTTTGTTCCTTAAGGCTCTTCCATGTTCGGATACTCGTTCCGCTAACGTTCTTTATCCACTTTAACGTGTTTTTGGATTTTTCGTCCCTAAGAACTACTAGAAAATAGTTTTAATTCTTAATAATAAGCAAGAGAGGCACAAAAGACATCAAAAAGATTTCGCGCTTGAGCTACCATCAGAGGGAATCTGGGACGGCCTTTCGTCCTCTTTATGAAATTAGAAACCATCAAAAGAAAACACAACCAAAAAAATAGAAATAAACAAACAAGTTTCAATCCCTGGCCTGCGGAATCGTCAAGCTCAAAAGAGATTGAAGAAAGCATAAAAAAGGTTGAAACCAACCCAGCTAAATAAAAAAGGGTTTAGCGTGCCCCTAAGAATTCAAAATAATCATCAGAAGAGGCACAAAAGTCCACTTTCGGGAGAGTGGAATTCATAATTTTTCCAAATCTTCTGAGCTTACCATCGAGAGGTTTGTCTGGCTGATGAGTTTTTTAAAAGAACGAAACGTCGTGCCAGACTCCCATCGAAGTAGATAAAGGTGCGAAATCTTTTGTGTTTTCTTTTGTGCCTTTCCTGCTTATTATTTTGAATTCCTTGGGGCATATTAAACCTTTTTTTTTTTTAGTTTTAATTCTTATCTACTTGTCCTTTATGAGCTAAAAAAAAAAAAAAAAAAAAAGACTAAAATAAAACTGCTTTTTCAAGAATAAAATGTCCAGAATTGTCTCTCTTACACCTGTAAGAAAGAGACATAATCTTGAGAGCTTTCAATTTGTTTTTTAAGCAGTAATATCATCTTCTTTGTTACGTACCATCTGCAAAAGTCGTCAAATGAATAACTTCCATCAAATTAAGTTTGCAGCTTTTGTATCATCTATTAAAGGGTTGCAATTTAAATGAAGCTGTATGGAATTAGTTTATAATCTCGCTCGACGAATTCTTCAAAACATAAGAGTATCGAGTCATCTTGCACTTAAACGAGCAAATGATTGGTTTTTCCATCCAAATTCTTACCGAGAATTAGATATTAAAGAACAGATGAACTGTGTTGTTTCGTCACATAGAAGATGCTCAATATCTTTTTTTTTTTAGATAAAATACATAAAATATTTCCATGATATAAATTATATGGGAGAGAAAACTGAAAGATTAGAATAAATTTTTGAAAGAAAATTTTAAATGCTACCGGATGGTTACTATTCTTGTCTAGAATCTTGTTCTCTGTGAGATGCTTTGACATATTATTATTCCAGTTTAAACAATATAAATTCCAGTATAATGTCAGCGTTATGTCTCTTAGGATTGTAGTAACTAGAGCCTTACTTTTTAAAAAAATTGAATCTGAAACTTGGCGTAGCTGCGGAAAACATGTTTGAATTTTCTATTTTTTTATTGATTTGTCGAAAAAACTAAACAAAATGCCACAACACAAGGAATTCAGCCTGAGTAAATTATATAAAAAAGTTCCGTATTCTTCTACAAATTCCTTCCTTTTCATATTGCTACTTTAAACTAAAACTCCATACACTCCGTATTGAAAATTGTTTTATTCAAATACTACGCGAATTTTCGGGACGAAATTGTATCATGTCTCATCTTCAAGCGAAAAATTAAAATATCCTTTGAAATAAATACAACAAAATAGTATTGAACATGAAACCAATTAAAAACACGTTGAAGCAATAAATACAATTGTTGTTACAATGAAAGATCATACAAGTTCGCTTCGTTACTTAAAACAATTTTGAAAATAAATATTTAACAACTAAATAAGAATTCCAATAAAAACAAAATTATTAACACTTTAGATCAACAAATTCAATTGTTTTCACAATAATGTATCCACATCATTTTAATCCATTACTTTAAACAAAATCTGAACATTACTTGTTACATTACCATCAATAATTAAACTCTTCAATATTTACTATTTTTTTTTAGTCAAACTGAGCGTCAAAGTATTTACCAGTCTTTGACCATCGTACCGTATTACAGGATGAATTGGTATTCATTTCTAGATGCTTATTCTCTGTGAGAAACACAAGATGCCTTCACATGCGCCCTAAGTATTGTTATTATAATAATATAAATTCCAGTACAAGGTCAGCCCAATATTTATTACAGGAACAAGTCACATGAAAATCCCATTCATCACAAACACATTCAACTCGAGAGTAGAAGTGACTTTAACTAAAATAATTGTCGTTTAAATTTCGAATTTATTTCACACAATGTAAAATTATTACTTTTTTGATGTGATAATACCAGTTAAAAATTGGTTGAAATCCATTTATCCGGATCGCAAAGATTAGAACTTAAACCATTAGAAATCATTTCATTAGAAATCTGAACTTCTTAATTAATTTCTTTTTTTTTATGTTTCAAAATGTAAATAAACCTTATTATATTTTCAATATTTGTTAGTTTTTATATTTTTATACTTTTACTTTTTCGGTTTTATTTGAAGAACTTTAATAAATTGCTAAAGCCAATGAAGTTTTAATGAGATTTCCAATTTCCTCTTTTTTTTTTTTTATTTCCATTTTTTTTATTCATAATTCCTCCCACTTTTCTTGATGCTATTTTTAATCTAATTAGTGGTATTTTGTAAAGTTTATTTTTTTAAAACTAAATGTAGTGGATAGTAGATTAAACAATATGAACTTCATGAGGTGATGGATGTATTATTTGTTTAATAGTGAGAATGGATTGCTATGATCGCATTGTTAGGCGTTGGTTAAGAATGAATTGTTGTGTAGAATCAAGATGAAATGGCGTAACGTAGCAACATGGAAGTTTGGTGTATCAATAAGAAGAAATGGACGTATATAGACCATTTCAAGGATAAATCTCAGTGAAGATTATAACTGCGGAAGTGAAAGGATATATAGTATTTCCTGGAATAATAAGTATCCTCAAAATATATTTATAATATGCAGTTTTGATTGTTTTTTGAAGTAACTTGAAAACATATCACAGTAATCAGCAGGACTAATCTGTTTTTTATTCAATATTTCTTTTTTCTTCATGAGTAGGGAAGGAAATCACTCTATAATAGGAAAGAGTAATGAATCCTGATATTGTATATAACGAATTTGTAGGTGGGATCGTCTAAGGACTAACGCAGATATCTACTACGTAACAGCTGAAGGTAAACCCTAATTCTAAAAGGAATTCTACGGAAGTTCGCATTAAGAAGAAAATAAAGTAAGTTAACACTTTATTACTTTAATACAAAGAACACTTGGGGTTATACTACGATACACAGCGTATATAACGAAGATGTTACAAGTTTTTAATAAGGATAAGGAATTTTCCGATATTACAGAAAAGAATACCACTGAGGATATAAAGTAAATAAAGTTACAGTTTCCATGATAATAAAAAGGATTTGCTACTGATTTGATTAATAAAGAAATAAGCAATTAATTTTATTAATGGAGAAATTAATCAGCTTATTGCAAGGTTAATAAACTTTACTTGAAATGTTGATAATATTCATCTAGAGATGACCGGACTTTTTATTAGAGTAGAAAGTGCAATTAATAATCACATACGGTGATAGAACCACTCTAGATAATAATTGGAAGTTATATTATCATACAAGTAGTTAAGGGATAGTTTTTTCACATAAGGTGAAAAACTTTAATGTTTAAGAAAAACCAAAAGAATTTGAAGAGATTTAAACTAGAGTCTAGGAGAACTTTAATTACGTTTACTAGATAATTATTTATCTGACAAAGCAATGTAAAATGTTAATTAATATTATTCATCTGATATAAACTATTGTTGTTATAGAATTGAATATGTGTTACTGATTATTACAACATGATAGAAGATTTTAAAGTCGCTTTCTTATTTCATTAACACTTATCCTTTTATTGTTCCATACAACTCTGCTATAAATATATATCAATCACATAATAACTATATCACTTCACTAAAAAAAAGAGTAAAAACTTATTCCTTTTTATTTTTAAGAGCTTGCCCAGTGCTCTTCCTTCATCGAAAACGCGGTTGCTAAGGAAAAAGAAAACCAAAGAAAATTATCGATGAGCGAGAAGGAAAACAAGTGTTTTGAAACACATCCGTCCTGAGTTGGTAGAAAAGAGAAGATCCGAAGTTTTTCGAATCAGAGAATCAAGGATAAATGAATAGCAGTAAATCATTATAAAATATAACAGAATTTAGAATAAAAAAACAACAATTTGAACTATTTTTGATATGAAATGTTTATATTAATTAGGAATGTAACATATTAGGAATATGTTATTATGATACTGATTAGGTTCACGACCTGTCTGCATCGTTAAGTACAAATACTCCTGATCTTTATTAGGAATATTAATAACGTAAATAAAGAAAATGATTTTGCAAAGATATTTTGTTAAATAAATTTCAAAATGTCTTCTAGCGTTAAGTTAATTCATCCAATCATATATTGATCATTGTTACGAATTAAGGAAATGTACTCAATTTAGTAAAATAGTAAAATAAAAATAACAATAGTATTATTTCTTCCTACTAAGACTCTATACTAGATTTTATACTAGACTGTGAATCGTTTCAGAAAATAAAATATATTGTTAAGTCAGACAGTTTCCAACTACGTTCTTAACAGTAATGTAGATAAACTAAAGTCTAATCACCAATCCAAATACAATAAATACAGTACATTGTCAAATCAATATTTAAATTTACATCACAATTACAAAATGGCGCTAATCCTGGGCCCTTATGAAAAATAGGCTATAAAAATAAGTGTCTTATCACCAAAATTTAATGGGATCTAGGCAATAAGTTTAAACTCTTAAATATGAAATTGGATGTAATTAATGCTTTATTCAAACATTTTTATTGACTGCAAACATCTATAATACATGTGGATCAGCGCATTTCTTTGTGTTTGGCGCTTAGAGTGGTCTTATTTATACATATTCCGGAATCAAAACAGATCTAGATAATAGCAGTAAACATTGAAATATGAAGATTACATTGATCGTTTAGTTATTTTTCGAGTTATCGCGCTCACAAGAACGACATCCTCTTATATACGCATACATTAGGCATCACTCGATTAAAAAGGAAAAAAAAAAATAGTGAAATTTGGTCTACGGAGCAAACAGCATTGATTTAGATTGTAATCTAGAAACGGATACTTAACATTTATTAAGTCCTATTTTATGATGTTGTCTCCCCGGATCACTTGTCATAGTCACTCAATTGGGGAAATTTTAATACTTTACTGTCGTTTGAATATTATAATTCAAGAGGCAACCTCCTATGAAGACAAACGAACACTGAAAAAAAAAAAAAGAAACATTGAACCTCCGCGCCGGAATTCGAACCCAGATTCCGACTCAACTGCCTCTTGGCAGGCAGTCACTTAGACCACAAGGTGAACGGCGTCCTATTTTGTAAATAAGTATTAAGAAATTAAATTCATTAGATATTTTAGATATGTAAAAAAAATGTATATGTGCAAGTCGTTGCATGATTATTATGTTAGTAAGACAAAACACTAATAATGTAATTAATGCATATTATTAAAATGTCCTCGTTCACAAGTCAATAAAGTCATCAGAGGAATTGATGAAGTCATCAGACGAAGTATAAAACTTGCTTCAAATAATTATATATTCTGGCGTTGTATTGAAGTCACATGCTAACATAAATGAGTGTTCTTAGCAAGTGCGAACAGTTTGAGTTCAAATAATTGCTTCACTAAGCTTTTTTCCTGATCAAAACTTTAAATGAATTTGAAAACAACTTATTTAATTAGCAGTTTCTTTTAACCTTTTGTTCTAATTTAAAAGAAGACGAAATTTGTTAATGGAATGAAGACAATAAACTCATCATGCAGAGTTGAAACTAAAATTATATTAGATTCAAAACAAAAGAATGAAGGAAGTATCGTCTGATACGTTTAAATTTAATCATGCGAAGTAATTCTATAGTTGACATTTAACTTCATTACATTAATTCTTCAAAGTCAACTTCAATTCGAGGCTGTTGTCTTAGCTAATTTTTATCGTCAGCTTTGCTATCTATTAATTAAAAGCTGCAGTTTCTTAAAATAGCCTAAAATCAGTAACAATGAAATTCTACAGAAATTTAATTAATCAATCACAACCTCTTAAGTAGGTTTTCAAATAATAATTATTTTGTTAAAGCCTTACGGAATTTTTGTTATTTACGTTAATTAAGTGTAATAAAAAATCCGTAATAAATAACAATGAAAAAATCCATAATAAATAACAATGAAATATTAATAAGACAGGGTGGCGCACATAAAACCGGCCCTAAAGGGGTTTCCAGGTTATTTTGGTTCTGAAAATGAACACTAGCTAACACTATCGTTCGTGTTCATGTTAACTATACATTATTGCCGATATATTTTTATTGTCATGTTCAGAGCAGATGTTGGAAGTGGCCGCCATCAGCCTCAATGCATGTCTCCGCCGCCGCATCATGTTCAGGAATAGACTCCTCAATTCTGTGACCAATGCAGACGATCTCTTGACGCAGGTCTGTTTTCAAGGTGCGAGGGTTGTTGCAGTATACTTTCCATTTCAGCAACCCCTAGAGATAAAAGGCATATCATCACATGCGCATATTATTAGCGTAGAAAACTGTCTATGGCGAACATACAACATATACCTTGAAACCTATTGGGGCCGGTTTTATGTGCGCACCCTGTATTAACTTCAAATAAACTTTGAAAAATTAAAGAAAATAAATAAATTAAAGAAAAGGATGAATCAGTTGATTTATTGTGATGCTGTCACGAACTGAAATAGACACAAGAATTTATTTTAAATCGTTTTTATTTGTATTCATGTAATAATGTATTCACTGATTTAATGTAATGTATTAAATATGATATATATCATGAATTTACTTTTTAATTAAAGCCAAAAGCTTAACGGTTACATTTTCTTACATAAATTACATTTTTAGATGTTACATATAATCGTCTTTTCAGATGATAAATTCATATCTGCTTCTGAACATGAAAAAAAAGAGGATAATTAGAGATTTTTGTATATTGAAACGTGTTCTTGGAGATAGTACTTTTCAAGAAAGGTGTTCTTTTCATTTCGTTTTAAAGTAATAAACTAATTAATAAAAATAGATCCTTCTGCTATTAAGCAGAAATTCTTCTATAGACTTCTTTGAAATAATAACAGAATAATAACAAAAAAATAACAACGAAAAAAATTTTTTTAATAACAAAATAATTTTTTTTAAAGAAAATTTTTTAAAGAATTTTTTTAATTTATCTGAATGCATTTTTGAAAGTTAATTTTTATAAATTAATTGATTTCAAGAAATGTAAAGCTCCTACAAATTTATTTGAGTACAAGTGCAATTACCTATTTTGTTTTTTGATACCATATGTTTTTACTCAATTGTGTTGTGGAATACCAAAGGTTTGGGTAAAGGTTTGTCTTTCTTTTCGTGGTTGTTCAATAGAGGATGTAAATGTAAATATTACCGGAAGAGAAGTGTTTATTTAAACCTAGAATCTTTCTTTCTTAAAGATTCATAGAACAGATTCCTTTTTTATATTTTATTATTAATTTTTTGTCGTTATTTCTTGCTCGTGCTTGATCAAATAAGAAGCGTAAACTCTGGGTCTGATTGAGCTTCATAAATAAACGAAATATATAAAAGTAAACTGTTTCTCGAGATTTTTTTGTGAAATCTTTAAAATCACTACAAAGCAGAACGTTTTAAACCAAAGTATACTATACTAACAGTTAACAGACAAGCTTTTGATAATGAAATATGTCGTTCAGGAAACGAGAGAGTATCCAAAGGCAACAAAGCAAACATACGCTAACTTCCTTCCCTAATTCACTTGGGGACTTGAAAACTATCTCTCAGTCGCACTTTTCTTTGCCTTTGGTCATTCGTCGTTGTTTCAAAACTCGTTAATTATAAAACTATGTTTTAGTAAGAAATTCAGTAACTATTTTCTAAAACCTTCTTTCATATTTTTGATAAAAACTGATGAGTAAATGTATTGAAGTAAACATTCTTCGTCACTTCTGGCTTGTTCTGGGAATGTATAAGAAATGTATATCCCACCCAAAACATTTTATGTAAAAAAAGTTGTCAAGACTCACATCATAACGTTTTCACTGTTAAAAAGTTATCAGATCTCATCTTACAAAAAGAAATGAAATCCCATTTAAACCCTCTTTCATAGTACTTCCGAGTTGACATTTATTTTTAGTTAATTTGATTCGCAAATTGGGTTTTTCCTTGTTAAGGCTGTTGGTTTTTCCTTGTTAAGGCTGTTGTATTCAGTTAAGAGAAAAAAAAATTCTCCTTTTAAACATAAGAAAAACAGAGCAGACGACAGCAAGACGTTAGTCTCAGAGAAACGACTAATACGTCAACTCTGACGTAAAGGTGAATAGAGTGTCTCTGTTTCGTCAGATGAGACGCTATAAGTTCAGACAGGTCAGTCGAGTGGGAGTGCAGTGTGTA
>JAFIDM010125748.1:0-12930 GCA_023159025.1 Thereuonema tuberculata | reverse complement strand
TTTTTTGAATTTTAAAATAAAAAAATTACTTTATTTCATGTCTTTCGGGTCTCTTAATAATAATAAAATCAAAATGTAGAATGAAAATAATTATAAATAAAGTTATCAATTTCATCTATGAAATATATCTATTTCATTCGCAAATATCCAACTTGACCCAATACTTTCTTCTAACCGAATTATTTATTTATTTAGGATTTTGTTCATTTTTTAATTAAATATTTGAAATATTTCTTTAAATTTATGCTAAAAATTTTACACCGAAATACAAAAAAAAATACAGTTATAGAAAAAAAAGTAACAATAAATTATTAGAATCAAATTAATTATACTGATAAAAAAAACAATAAATGAACGATATTTAATCATTCGTAAATCAGTTCTGCTTAATTAGGAGACTAATATTACTGTAATCAGAAAAATTTTGTAGGTTTTTTTTAAGGGTTTAATTGATAGAGCCAGGAATTTTCTATTCTTATTGAAATAAAATCAATTTAATTTCTGTCTATAAAACTTTTATAATTTAATCAATAACTTCGGCAAACCTATTGTCCGCAAGTCACAAAAAATTATAATATATACTATATTCGGGCAAACCAAAGAACGACCGTGGCCACCAGATGTCGCAATAGTAGAATTTGAATCGATTGTATAGTCAGTGTTTATGGCGGGAAAGTGCTTGGCTTCTGATTGGCGATTGTGAATAGTTTTTCAATACAAACTTCAGTCCTGGAATGATTAAGAGATCATTGTTGTAGTTCAAGGTCAGAGTCATTCTTTCGCTAGGAGGACTTTAATATATTTATTCATAAAACATTCTCCAATATAAGCTGTTATTATCGTTAATTAGCTATTACTTATATTTTTCGGTTTCAAATTAAAAATTAAAAAATTCGAATATTTAAAACCATAACCAATGACAAAGTATCGATTGAAATGGGATACGAAGAAAATAGTTTTAATAATTCTAATTTTATTTATTTTTATTTTAGAGAAATGATTAGATGTTTAAAAATTACTTTTAATGAGCATATTACAGTATGCGTCAAAATATACAGTACTGAAATGAAAGCTGAACAAAATTACATTATTGTCATATGTGAGTTTATTTCTCTTCAAAAAAAATTAACATACACACTTCATACATACATACACACACTATTAGCGTGTTGATGTACCACGGTATGCGTAATGTAAGTGTTCAAAGTGTGCACCGCCTCGCTGTAGACAGTGTTCATATCGTTCACGCAGATTCTCAAACATATCCTGAAACAAAGGTTGCTGCAGACTCCTGCAAAAGGAGATGATTTGCTCACCTAATGCAGGCACAGTTCTTGGTGGATCTTCACAGTTGAACCCACTCTCCTTTAACATTCCCCACAAGTAGGCATCATCTGAATGTCTGTTCATCTGAATGTTCCTTGCACGACAGAACTTCTCAAATCCTGAAGAAATGGCTCGATCACTAAACCCCTGTAGCGTTCTTGGGTGACGGTAAGAGCATTGCCTTCCTCATCTTCAACGAAATAGGGGCCTAATAAACCGTGTGCTGAGATGGCATACCATATCGTCACACATGCACTATGTAGCGGTTTCTACACGATAACATCTGGCCGCTCAAAACCTAGGAAGCGAGTTGTCGGGCGATTCATGTAGCCGTTCAAGTGAATGTGACTTTCGTCGGAGAACCACACATTATTCACGAAATCTGGATCCTCGTACACCATGGCTAAAAATGTTCCACAATACACTATCCTGGCTCACATATCTGACTCTGTCAAGCGTTGTCCAATCTGTATCCGGTACGGAAATCCACCTATGTCCTTAAACAATCGGCGAACGGACGTACCGCTGACGTTCAGTTTCAAGGCCATTCGTCGTAGACTTCGTCGGGGCGAATGCAGCACCTGCTGGAGAACACGTGCGTGATTCTCATTTGTCGAAACAGTTACTGGTCGACCAGACTTCCCCTTTCGTTGACACAGTACACTACCAGAACGGCGAAATTTCATAACAATAGACATCATAACTGTGTTACTTGGTGCCGTCTTATCAAACTCCTCTTGGAATTGTTCTGCCACCTTTTTCAAACTCGGTCCACCTTCACGACCGCTTCCGTATGAGCGGAAATAATGAATACTTTTTCCTCCGTCGAGACCCATTTTAACAACAACTGCACAACACAACTTCCTTTTCCCTACTGCGAACACGTGCAGAGGGAACTGTACAAACGTAACCCCGTGTTCGAGATGCGCGAGTTTCAGTACTGTACATTTTGGCGCATACCGTATTTTCCAAGAAAACCTTTCCAATGTTTTACAGGCGAGATACTTTTGTTTGTTTCAATTGTTTCAAAAATACATATATGTAGTAGTTCAAAATGAATTCTTCATGCAGTAGTTCAAAATAAGACTTAAAATATTTTTTAAAAACAAACATTAAAATACATCTTAAAGAATTTTTCAAAAAGGTTCAAGGCTTGTGAAAATAAAAAGTAAACAAATTTACTGTTCAAAAGTTTGATGTGGCTGCTGGAAGATACACTATATGGTCAAAAGTATCCGGATACCCCGCGGTCTGAACGTGGAGGCTCCTGAGATACGAATCAATATAATGTATGTCCCCCTTTTGCATCCTGTACACGTCTGAGAAGACTTTCTACTAGGTTTTGATAGATGGTCGCAGGAACTGACTTCCAAGCGGCCATGACAGAAGATTTTGCTTCCCTAATCCCTTCAGGGTTCGACGTCAGTCAGTTTTCTCGGTCTACCACTTCGTGCATCTGTCGTTTCACTGCCCCGAAGTCTCCATTTGACAATTTCATCACTCGCAGTTGATTTTGGCACGTGCAGCATGTCCGCAACTTCACGAACCGATTTTCTACAACGGTGGCATCCGATTATCATGCCACGTTCTTTCACACCGTTCTTTTCATTATTGAAAAAATTTAAACAGGAACGCAATGGAGAATGCAGAAACATTTCGCGGAGGGGAGGAGCAAAAAAACTAGAATGCTCCAAGTTACATTATTTTACAATTATTCCTATTAAATTTCAGTTTTAGTTTTATATTCTTTATGAATATATTGTATAATTATATTTTTTTTTACATAATTAAAAAAGACTGCAATGTAGTTTAGAAATAAAATCGAGTCCGATTGTTATACTTAATAATCTTAATGAAATTAACAGAAATAATTAACAGTAATAAGTTCCAGCAGTCGATATTGGAGCGGAGGCTTAAATGAGGATTTTGGTCAACAGTTCATTTTTTTGCGCAATGCGGTCCTTTAATTCTTTTTCGTCTACTTGGGCAAGAAGATCTTTCTCGATGCTCATGAGCATGAAGCATCAGGTATTCTTTTGAGACGATTCTTCACATACTTTACGTTGGAGAATGCTGGTTCACAGGCAACCCGGGTCGAAGAAAAGGTAAAAACAAACTGGTACTCAGTGCTCAAGGAACTGTACGCAGTAGAAAAGAGTTCATATTTCCGAAGTAACTTCAAGACAGGGTAGTTTTTGCACGACTTGCATTTCTTTTCAAGGGATTGCATGTCTTCGAAGTCATTCTCCTGAACTTCATTTGCAATACTTTCACTTTTAATGTTGTCAGGAATGGCGGAATATTCTTCTGGAAGGGTTCTTTTATCTTGTCCCAGGAAGCAGCGAGAGTTTGAAGTTTAGATTGAAGTTTTTCTACTACTGCTTCTGGATTGAAATTCATGACCAGTTGACTTAACTTTTCAAGCGAGTTTTCTGAAAACTGTCGTATGATGTCTTCGAATTTCTTGGATCCCAGCAAGCGAGATCTGCGTACAAAACAGAGTTCTTCAGACGGCATGCTTCAATATTGTTCACCACCTTGTCCATCACCACGTTATTTGTCCAGTGGATTTTCATTTGGTTCATCATATTCACCTGGCAAGAGTCTCTGACTGCAGGCAACGAGTCTCTTACAAGTAAAGTCAAACGTTTGTTGAGAAAACGAACTCCTCGTTTTCTGGAGAATCATTTACGCAAGTGACGGAGTTGTTTGTTGCTTTCAAATCTCTCATAAAAGATATCAGCGCGTCTTGGGTTGTGGTGACCATATGATAAGCATTCATGCAGTCCATCCCATCAGTCTGTTTATACTTCACCAGGTTTAGTGCCGGAATTTTTTTTTTAAGTAGAAGTGAGCAGTAAGAATCATCTCGAATTTCAGAAATGCTTCTTTACATAACGATGCCTTGTCCTGAATCTCTGGTTTGGAATACCTTCTTACTGATATATCCAAAACTTTTATTTAGTTGTTTCATATAGGTGTGGGTCATAATATTGCTTTGCGGTATCTACATAAGGATTAAATATCTTGGTAATTGTCGCATCTTTATCACACCACCTCATGTCTGCTATTGTTGTCAATGTTCGATGCCGGGGATTCCTAGCAATATCATCGCAAACGCTCATATTCTTGCAAGAGACACGTAGAAATGTCGTAATTCCATGCAACTTTGAAAGGAATGATGCAGCTTGCATTGGCGACAGCGTTGCATCACAAACTATAAGGTTCAGAATATGCGCGTAATACCAAGCATGTAGATGAGCAGGTGAAGCAGCGCTGAAAACCGTCTTGCAAATTTGCTGCGCCATCAGTTGATAAGGTGATGCTGTTGCTGATGTTCAACCCGTTCTCTCTGAGAATCTCGTTAACAAGATCGAAAAGCCCTTTTCCGGTTGAATTCGTGCAATGAGCAAGTGTAAGCAGTCTTTCATAAATCTCGTCTGTGACATATCGTCTTATTAAGGAATATTGATCTTTACTTAAGTATCTTCTGTTGTGTCAATGGGAAGTGAGTCTTCGCAATTTAATCACGGCAGAGGTTCTTTCGGAAAGCAACAGAGGTGATAACGTCGCTATTGCCAGGATTCATTTTCAACTGAGTAATGTCATTTTGACATTCAAATTAAAGCGAATTCGTCAGTTCCCAGTAATTTATAAATAAATTTATTTATGTTCCTACCATTCATTTTAATTTTCTGTCCGTTATAATATATGACTGGCAAATGCTCTGCTCAACAAATAAATATTAGTCTATTTACAAGGTGATAGTAATTAAACTTAGCCTATTCAATGCACTTTCTAGTCTTAGCCTTTAAGCGAATTGACACTAAAATTTATAAACAGACTACAGAAAGGATGCTGAAAAGGATTATGCAAAAAAAAGTTAAAAAAGTTAATCCATTTGGAAATGCATCCACACCAGACTTTAGAAGTCTTTAGAAGACTTTAGACACTAGAAGATTCCAGTGGAAGTTTCTGGAAAATACGTGGATTTTCCATGGCCCAAATGCGACAATTTTGGGTGTTAACTGTTCCAGTAAGATAAAATACTTGTCACTCTACAGGATGATCCATAAAACATCAACTTCCATTGTGACAAGAGCGGTCAATGCAAAGGTGACTCGATGGTCCTTCTTGGCAGGAAACAGCTGGTGGTTGTGGCTGATCTTGTATGGAAAAAAAATGCACTATCTGTCGCTGTACCTTCCACGCTGTTCCGTATGATACGTCTAACTGCCATGACACTACATGTGCACTAATGGCGCCAGAAACATGAGTTTATTGACTGCTCGACAACAGCCATCACAACATATTCAACGACTTCTTCAGTGACAGGCTGCCCTCTGCTAGGTTGAACTCCTAGCGATCCAGTTTTCGCTAATTGACGTATCATGTCTCTCTCAACTTGTACAGACATTGGTCCGCGGCATAAAGTGCGTTTTTCAAGTACGTTCTGGCAAGTGTTAACCCATCGTAGGTGATACGAATGGCATTCACTAATTGTAATTGTAAACTCTGCAGCAATGCGGAAGCTTATGCAAATCAGATTGCGTTTTCGTAGGTTGCAGCGTCAAACGTGCCATTGTTTTCACTAAGTAAATATTGATAAATACAAAATTAAAAGTGGAAATGCCGTTTTAGGTTGGTCTTATTTTTTTCGTTTATTTTTGTTTCCTTCAATTTTGCTGTAAAGCGCCCGTAGGTGAACTTTTTTTTTTATTTAATTTTTTTTGGCGTAATCCTTTTTTTGCATTCTATGAAAAGTCAGTATTCAAATTTTGGTGTCAACCTGTTATTGGTTACAACTATAGAGTGCTCTTAATAGGCCGAACTGAAATTCATTCACCTTATACATATTACTCACAGTTATCAATAATTTTAACATATGTAAATTAATATTAATAATTCCTTCAAATTAGTTTTTGATAATGTTTGGAAAGAGACTTTAAACTCTCTTTGAAAGGAAGTACAAAGGATTTTTGTTGGGTTTCCATCTAACGAAGAATGATTAGTGTCAGCTTTCGGATACAATCATAGCGTCCACCTTCAGGGATTGATAAGCGGTATCACAGAGGTCTATTTAAATAACAGCACTCCACCCCTGTTTCGTCTGATTTTTCAGGTTAAAAGTTCTTGGTCCGAAAAACAGAGCCTCTGTGTGATTTGTAACGAAGGGCGAGTGCTAAGGGAAACGAGTGCTACTGAGTTGTAGTCTACTGTTGACAATGTTGACCTCATCTTTGATGGCAACTGCTATACGGATGAGACGATTCCATCACGATGATGAAAGTGCCAGAGAAATCATGTTGGTGTCTGTAAAGGTTTGTAAAGGAATTGTAAAGGAATGATAATCTCGGATTCTTTTTTTTTTTTATTACCTTGTGCACTCTAGTACAAAATTATCACTTGCTGAGTTTTGATAACAATCCTAATAATTAAAGTTCTTGCACTTGACACTAATTGTCTATCAATTAAATAATAAAACATATCTCAATGTTCCATAGCACTGTAAACAGTTAATGAGTAGATATGGGTCCATATTCCAAACACACTAATAAGCTTTACTAAATCTATCTTGATCCTGCCCTAGTCATAATTTATTTTTTTAGTAAATGTTCACGCTTATCTTCAAATGAATCTTCTTAATATCTTAATGTGAACACACTTTATATTCACGAACACGTCGCACTAATTTTGGTTGAAGATAAATATTTTCTATGAAAATACTTCTTCACAAAGCGCCTTAAATGAAAATCACTTTCTAAATTCACACTATTGGAGCACAATTTCATTCAAAGTTAATTTCTAAACTGCTTAACTCAAGCAGTTATATCTTCGTAAACTTAAGATGAAAATACTTTCAATTGAATAAAATAGTAAATTAAATTCACAATTAAGTTCACTTACTTCTCGTTGCACTCTTTTATTTAAATTTCTTCACTTGAGAAATTTAAACTTGGCTAATTAGCTTCGATTCATTTCGTAACAATGTTGTAGTTAGAATTTCTTCTCTTGAGAAACTTAAATTCACTTAAGCATGGGACGATTTCTAATGCTGTGACTTCGTAATTTCAAACGAAATCCTTCTTGCAACATAATGTGAACTTGTCCGGTATTCTTCAATATAAATTGCTATAATTATAAAATTACTCACACGATGAAAGCTACTGTCCTAGTCCAATAAGAATCCGCAGATTAATTCGCATGTAATCCATCAATGAAGGCGCAGTTTCAGATAGTTTACGGCAAACCTCCTTGCGTCAATTATCGCTACCCCGCCAGTACTTCTCTGCATCACTCTTCCTATTCGTGCAGCTCCACAGTCATACATAGTAACCTTCACTCGAATGGCTCCAATTAACTAGTCCTCAAACCGAGGCTCGCTCTCTCATTACAAGCGTTATTCCTAAGACGTCGTATTTCGTCTTCATATGCAAATTTATTTATTTTTCAATAATAATTTAAAACGTTTGAAGCATACAAAAAAAACCTTCTAATATTAATTTATTATTTATTAATAAAATATCCACAGTTTCTCTGGTTGGTTCTTCTCTTATCGTGGCTCTCAGCCCTCGCCCTTCCTAGCGAACAATACAGAGACTCTGTTTTTCGCGCCAAAAACATCAACTAAAAAATCGGACCATTTAGGCAGCGGCATTCCACGATTTGAATATCCCAGTGATCATGCTTGTCTATGACGCTAAGACTGTGTCCGAAAGATTGGACTATTCCAAAGTTCTTACTTCACTGGAAACCCGAGAAGAATTCTTACTTATACTAATGTTATAATTTTATTGTATAACTCAAGTAACGCCGACATGAATCCATATTGTGGAGGGCATACATCTTATATTGTAAGTTGAGAACGTTGAAACTAAATTTCAATTCTTTATATATTCATTGCTTCTAGTTAATTAATAAAAATAAAAAAAAAAAAGATTCTTGTATTGCACGTACTATACAGCTCAGAATTCTTACAATGATGAATTACTTGACAAAGTTAATAATAATAAATAAACATTTATTTAAATCTAATATTCAGCTTTCAAATAATTAATAATCAAGTAATTCAACTAATTAAGTAATTAATACGGAGATTAGTATTAAGGGGGAATGAAGTAGTTCACAATAAGGTTTATAATATTTTTTGAAAATACACTTTTAAAACACGTCAGATACAATTTTTGAAAAATTTCATGATTTCAATAACTAAGTAAAAAAAAAAATCAGAAGAAATCTACTAAAAATATCGTGATGTGGCTCTTAGATTCACTAAAGCTAGATTCACGACTTTTGTACATAAATTTACAACAGCGCAGCAGCAAGGGTACCCCGTACAAATAGCCATTTGAATGGTTTCGTCTTCGTGTTTTTGTATGGTTTGTTTTTTTCCAAAAAAACGGCTGTTTTTATTTAGTTATTTAGTTTTTGTTTTTTGTTGTTTTGTTTTAAAAAAAGGCCATCAATATAAAACAAAGATGGGAAGTACAAACTTTTCTCACCAATATTTCAGCGACACTGATTGACAACTAGACAACATAAAAAAAGACATCTTAAAAATTAACTATTTACCTATATGTGAATCCATGCCCAGAAGTACTCCATTTTTTTAGGTATTAACTGTAAGGATACGATTATTCATTATAATATAGCAGTTGTTTTATTCCGATATTTACGTCAGTTTTAAAATTAGTATATATTTAATAATATAGGCTATTTGATAATTTAATAGATGTATATTTTTAAAGCATATATTTCTTCAATCAACATTATATGGGGTTCCGAAAACATTTCTGCTTTTAATCTTCTCTACTTATCGAATTAAAGAAAGAATGATACACGATGTTACAGTACATGAATGTACTGCACTCTACATTACCTCCACTGCACTCCATTTGTACAGAGTGAATATCTACCTGTGGTTCAACTATGCTGTGAATGCTCCTTTTTACAAACGTAAGTCATTACATGTTACATCAGTTGAGTGACAAAAATACCAAAATTCGAGCAAAACATAAATTTCTTAAGAAAAGTTTGTAAACGTATTTTACAACAATTATGTAAAGAGCGCTCACAAGATCTGGTGACTTGCCTTTAAAATTTAAATTAGTAGACTTTCTTGTAATTGAAAGCAGGTAAAATCGAAAGTAGATTCTATAACAGAGCGATAAGAATGAACTAAAAGCTCATAAACAGAGAAAGAATACTAAAACATTAAATTTTTACGACTAGTCATAATTTTTGTTTCCAGTTATTTGTATCTGTATGAAATGTAGTAATCAGTTTTATTGCTTTTGTATGTCACGACATCTTATCAGAATACCGCTATAATGAAATACATTTTTTGCTGCACGGAATTCTACTGTTAGAATACTCATGTAATCAAATGTGTATTTTCTTTTCCATTGATCGAAACATTAAAGACACTCAATGGCTTTGAATTTCCATAAAATCAAGTAACTGAAAATTTTAACATTATTTTAGAGGAATAAAAAAAATCGAATACACTTGAATCTCCTACTATAGAAAATATTTGTTTTGTTTTTTTGAATTTTAAAATAAAAAAATTACTTTATTTCATGTCTTTCGGGTCTCTTAATAATAATAAAATCAAAATGTAGAATGAAAATAATTATAAATAAAGTTATCAATTTCATCTATGAAATATATCTATTTCATTCGCAAATATCCAACTTGACCCAATACTTTCTTCTAACCGAATTATTTATTTATTTAGGATTTTGTTCATTTTTTAATTAAATATTTGAAATATTTCTTTAAATTTATGCTAAAAATTTTACACCGAAATACAAAAAAAAATACAGTTATAGAAAAAAAAGTAACAATAAATTATTAGAATCAAATTAATTATACTGATAAAAAAAACAATAAATGAACGATATTTAATCATTCGTAAATCAGTTCTGCTTAATTAGGAGACTAATATTACTGTAATCAGAAAAATTTTGTAGGTTTTTTTTAAGGGTTTAATTGATAGAGCCAGGAATTTTCTATTCTTATTGAAATAAAATCAATTTAATTTCTGTCTATAAAACTTTTATAATTTAATCAATAACTTCGGCAAACCTATTGTCCGCAAGTCACAAAAAATTATAATATATACTATATTCGGGCAAACCAAAGAACGACCGTGGCCACCAGATGTCGCAATAGTAGAATTTGAATCGATTGTATAGTCAGTGTTTATGGCGGGAAAGTGCTTGGCTTCTGATTGGCGATTGTGAATAGTTTTTCAATACAAACTTCAGTCCTGGAATGATTAAGAGATCATTGTTGTAGTTCAAGGTCAGAGTCATTCTTTCGCTAGGAGGACTTTAATATATTTATTCATAAAACATTCTCCAATATAAGCTGTTATTATCGTTAATTAGCTATTACTTATATTTTTCGGTTTCAAATTAAAAATTAAAAAATTCGAATATTTAAAACCATAACCAATGACAAAGTATCGATTGAAATGGGATACGAAGAAAATAGTTTTAATAATTCTAATTTTATTTATTTTTATTTTAGAGAAATGATTAGATGTTTAAAAATTACTTTTAATGAGCATATTACAGTATGCGTCAAAATATACAGTACTGAAATGAAAGCTGAACAAAATTACATTATTGTCATATGTGAGTTTATTTCTCTTCAAAAAAAATTAACATACACACTTCATACATACATACACACACTATTAGCGTGTTGATGTACCACGGTATGCGTAATGTAAGTGTTCAAAGTGTGCACCGCCTCGCTGTAGACAGTGTTCATATCGTTCACGCAGATTCTCAAACATATCCTGAAACAAAGGTTGCTGCAGACTCCTGCAAAAGGAGATGATTTGCTCACCTAATGCAGGCACAGTTCTTGGTGGATCTTCACAGTTGAACCCACTCTCCTTTAACATTCCCCACAAGTAGGCATCATCTGAATGTCTGTTCATCTGAATGTTCCTTGCACGACAGAACTTCTCAAATCCTGAAGAAATGGCTCGATCACTAAACCCCTGTAGCGTTCTTGGGTGACGGTAAGAGCATTGCCTTCCTCATCTTCAACGAAATAGGGGCCTAATAAACCGTGTGCTGAGATGGCATACCATATCGTCACACATGCACTATGTAGCGGTTTCTACACGATAACATCTGGCCGCTCAAAACCTAGGAAGCGAGTTGTCGGGCGATTCATGTAGCCGTTCAAGTGAATGTGACTTTCGTCGGAGAACCACACATTATTCACGAAATCTGGATCCTCGTACACCATGGCTAAAAATGTTCCACAATACACTATCCTGGCTCACATATCTGACTCTGTCAAGCGTTGTCCAATCTGTATCCGGTACGGAAATCCACCTATGTCCTTAAACAATCGGCGAACGGACGTACCGCTGACGTTCAGTTTCAAGGCCATTCGTCGTAGACTTCGTCGGGGCGAATGCAGCACCTGCTGGAGAACACGTGCGTGATTCTCATTTGTCGAAACAGTTACTGGTCGACCAGACTTCCCCTTTCGTTGACACAGTACACTACCAGAACGGCGAAATTTCATAACAATAGACATCATAACTGTGTTACTTGGTGCCGTCTTATCAAACTCCTCTTGGAATTGTTCTGCCACCTTTTTCAAACTCGGTCCACCTTCACGACCGCTTCCGTATGAGCGGAAATAATGAATACTTTTTCCTCCGTCGAGACCCATTTTAACAACAACTGCACAACACAACTTCCTTTTCCCTACTGCGAACACGTGCAGAGGGAACTGTACAAACGTAACCCCGTGTTCGAGATGCGCGAGTTTCAGTACTGTACATTTTGGCGCATACCGTATTTTCCAAGAAAACCTTTCCAATGTTTTACAGGCGAGATACTTTTGTTTGTTTCAATTGTTTCAAAAATACATATATGTAGTAGTTCAAAATGAATTCTTCATGCAGTAGTTCAAAATAAGACTTAAAATATTTTTTAAAAACAAACATTAAAATACATCTTAAAGAATTTTTCAAAAAGGTTCAAGGCTTGTGAAAATAAAAAGTAAACAAATTTACTGTTCAAAAGTTTGATGTGGCTGCTGGAAGATACACTATATGGTCAAAAGTATCCGGATACCCCGCGGTCTGAACGTGGAGGCTCCTGAGATACGAATCAATATAATGTATGTCCCCCTTTTGCATCCTGTACACGTCTGAGAAGACTTTCTACTAGGTTTTGATAGATGGTCGCAGGAACTGACTTCCAAGCGGCCATGACAGAAGATTTTGCTTCCCTAATCCCTTCAGGGTTCGACGTCAGTCAGTTTTCTCGGTCTACCACTTCGTGCATCTGTCGTTTCACTGCCCCGAAGTCTCCATTTGACAATTTCATCACTCGCAGTTGATTTTGGCACGTGCAGCATGTCCGCAACTTCACGAACCGATTTTCTACAACGGTGGCATCCGATTATCATGCCACGTTCTTTCACACCGTTCTTTTCATTATTGAAAAAATTTAAACAGGAACGCAATGGAGAATGCAGAAACATTTCGCGGAGGGGAGGAGCAAAAAAACTAGAATGCTCCAAGTTACATTATTTTACAATTATTCCTATTAAATTTCAGTTTTA
>JAFIDM010125727.1:0-10834 GCA_023159025.1 Thereuonema tuberculata | reverse complement strand
AGTGTTTTTTTTTTTCAACTTATTGTACAGGGTGGCCTAAAAGTAGGTTCACATTTTTCTTTAACAATTTACGGAAAAAGCGCGCGGACCTACTTTTGGGTCACCTTTGTTTTGAAGTTGAAAAATCAGAATCATAACTGTAGTCATCTGTACCTGCTTGCTTCCAAATTGGCGAACTTTTACGCCAACGTTCAAAATGAGATACATTGAACGAAAACTTCTGTTACAAAATTTAGTCTTGCTTTTTTTTTTAACCTTACGAATAGTTTACATAGTTTAACAAAAGCGGCTTTAAATATTTATTGATAGGTGTTACTAAATTTCTGAAGTCCCAGTATTCTTATATATTTTCTACAAAAAAAAAAAAAAAAAAAATTTAAGAAAAGTTTTTTCAATCTTATCCGTTTCTTTTAAAATACAGAAAAATTACATATATAAATAAATAAATGAAGTTTTTGTTGAAATAATTTAATTGATGTTTTTAAAAGGTTTAAAATATATTTGTGCTTAAAAATGTATGCTTTACAGTAATCTATTGTAAACGCTATTTAAGTTAGAAATGTATCTTAAGTGGTTTTACTTTGTTCCTGATATTATACTGTTTGCTTTATTATGATTCCTCTATTTTGTGGACAGTTATCGCTAACTTTAATCTAATGTTTGTTTTAATTGTAATTATTTATACTAGTTAAAATCAATTAGTGGGTTAGTGTTTTTTGGTTGTTTGTTTTAGCAATCTCCACCGGTTTTTTATAAGACAATCTGTATAACGTTTACTTTACATTCGGTGCATCCTCTGTTATCCAACGAAGAAACGTTTTCACGATAGCTCCCTTAGGGCTCGGGCGCACTACTGATTATTTGCAAACCAGAAGAGATTTAAAAGAGGGTTCTCGAGGCCTCCAGCAGGATAATAAAGGGGACGATAATGTACTATTGTTGTCTGCGGTTTCCCCCCCCCCCAGATTTTTTAGTCTAGAGCATGGGTCACTGTTCGCCCACGCGCGCACCTGGCTGCTTTGCAACTCAGACCGCAGGAATGAGAGGGGAAACTTTAGAGAACCCTCTTTTTGCTGGAGGGTCTGTAAGCACCTCGGAAAATGAAACAGTTTGAGAACAGGAGTTGTGCAAAACCACTCACAATAGAATCGTTCAGCACAATGCTGGAGTCAGGCAGTAAAAGGTAGATTCCCCTTCTCATTCCTGCGGTCTGAGTTGAAACGCAGCCGGGTGCGCGCGTGGGCTTCCATTTACTAGACTGACTAAAAAATCTGGGGGGAAACCGCAGACAACAATAATACATTATCGTCCTCTTTATGGTTCTGCTGAAGATTTCTCGAGAACCCCGTTTTACAACTCTTGTGATTTTCAATTAAAAATCAATATTGCGTCCGAGTCCTTAATCTGGTCCCACGATATCAAGAAAACTTAAGTCCCATTTACAACAGGAAAAGATGGATCATCAAATCGGTGTGTGTACACCCCTCCCCTAACTTTTGAACTGTTAGACAGATCAAGTTGAATCTTCGTATGCATATTCGAGGAATGGGAACGATCTAACTAATATATGGAGTTGTTTGGTTTTTTTTTTTTTTTTTTCCAAATGAATCGTTGCGGCAGATCAGCTCGAGAAAGCGACAAAAATTCCGTAGGAAAGCACTGCAATTGAAATAAAGCCCATTGCACATGGATCCGAAAATCGGATGGTCGGATCCACGAATCGGACGTTTTCTTTTTCACATGGCCACGAAACGTCGCCTATACGAACGATTTGAATGTTATATGTCGTGTAGACAATGTCAGTTTCGTGGCCAAATGTGAAAGAATCCACCGATTCGTGGATCCGATTTTCGGATCCATGTGCAATAGGCTTAAGGATTAATTTCGGTCCAATTACTATTGGCATCTCAAAAGTCGTAAGTCTAATTGATTTATAATTAAAATTAATCCTACTTGAAACAATCTCAAATAAAAGAATGTGGATTTTAATTTTTAAATTTTAACCCAGGAAACGGAAAAGTTTACTTTTCTTTTAGTGAACAACGAATATGATACATGAATGCAGGCTTTTCTTTTCATTTTGCCATTTTCACGACTTTTTTTTTTAAATTAAGGATATTCTTAAAAATCTAAAGTTTTCTTTAGATTTTTTTTTTTTAATTTTGACAACTACTTCTAATAAAATTTTCACAAAACTTTTTGATGCTGAAATAATTATTTTTGCATTAAATAATAAACATCAGTTGCATTAAATAATCCGGGTTGGAATCGGAAATAAACGTTTCTGCATCATCTCATTAAAAAAACAAAGTTAAATATATATTGTAATCGTAATCTTTGTGTAAAACTTGAGTAGATAAAACTACGAAGTTTTTGCAAACGTTGTAATAAAGTAAAAATAAAAAATTAACATTTAAAATGATCTTTTCAATAATGGAAGAGGACATCACTTTTTAGATTGCTATTTCCCTTGTGATTCGAATACGAAAAAAGACAAAAAATGTCACTGGATTTAAAAAATAGAAATTCAATCTTGAAATTCTGCAAATGCTATCAACGAATATTTCGGTTTTATTCTAAATTGTAGGGAAGACCGGGACTGGTTGGCATAGATTTTGGTTTTTGATTTTTCTTTTGTTTTGTGCAATACTTATAAGGGATTCTGGTGAATGCGACGGATAGCTTAACTTTTTTGCTATAAAGTAGCAAAATTATATAGGACCCATTAATTAAATCCGTGTTTAGATAACCCCAAAAAAACTTTTTCTAAGATCTTGCAACTATGGTAACTAACTAGGGTGCGGGGTGAGTTGGCACGTGATATGGATAGGGGTACTTGAGCAGAACACAGCAATTTTCGTAAAAAAAAAACATTTTATCAAAAATTTTATTTCAATAATTGAACAGAAAACAACTATGATAAATTAAATTGAATGTGTGAGCAAACAATGAATTATTAGCTATCTACAGGTATTGTTTGATATCAAATCGAATGTATAAGTTGGTCGCCCGCTTATTTGATCAGGTGGGTTCAATTTTCGCAGAACTTTAGTTTGGTCGTACCAAATTGAGTCTTCCTCGTCTGGCCATCTCCATTTTTTTCCCTTTTCAACCATTTGTCATAGCTATTCCAACTAACCCCATAGGAATTTCCCAAACAAGATGGATACCACACAATCCCCAACATCAGAAACAAAAGATTATGGTACATGCATGCAATCACAGTTATCCACTCTTTCGAAAACCGCCATCAGCATCACCTCAATTCGATCTACATGTTCACCAGAACAGAAAAATTTACTCACCAGTCAGAAACACGATGAAACGGGGGTCCTTCCTTCCTTCACGTTTCTAAGCAAACAAGTCACAGTGAATGGTGCATCTTTACATATACTTCCCACTACCAAGATGTCAGCGGTCTAGCTACACAGTGGCAGGAAGTAGAAACTATGTGCTAACCTAGCCCCTTTTGCCAACTGATCCCGGTCTCCCTATTTTAATATTTATTCCGTTCATTTGATTAAAAGCAACTGAAAGGGTTTTGTTTTGTTCTTTTGTAATGAAATTGATCCATCCTCAAACAAATTTTTCAAAATCAGAAACTGATAAAAGAAGTTTAACCTGTCCTTTTATTTGATAAAGAGTATTGTGGTTTTCATATAACATTAGCTTATCTCTTTATTTTATATAAATATATAATAAACTTGGTTTTGACCTTTGCTAATTGCTAAAATGAATGATTGACAAATCTTGGGAGATCTCGACTCGACTGTCATTTAACTTTCTATAGTAGTCTTAAATAAACAGTCAAGGCAAAAAGAGACACCAGCCTTAGGGCACCAACCACGTAACAAAAAAGTAATATCTTCTATTACGATTTACCTCCCTTGTAAAATTTATAAAGTTTAACAACTTAAACTAAAAAAAAAAAATGATCAGGTGCCACAACTGTTCTAGGGACGCCACATACCTTCGAGCCGGCCCTGTAAACGGTTTCTAGACCATGCATTAACGCAAATAATGCTGTACATTATCCCGTTTCTATTTTGCAGACTGCTTACAAGATGACGTAATGTATCCTTCCACTAGAAGGAGCACAAGATATCAGTATCAATATTTTGCCTTTACAATGGAAGTTAGCCCAATTCAAGACAATAACTAGTTTATTTTCAAGAAGTTCCATTTCTTTCCCCACTCAACCTAAAATACACCTCCGTTATCAGACCTGCTTTATTCATTCTGATCACACTCAACTGATGATCGCCTAATAAGCGTAAAACAGGCTGTCTTGAGATTTCAGTTTGAACATTGTTCTCAAATTTTAATGTGTTTAAACATTTTTAGGCGCTTTTCTTTTATTTAGATGCGCATAAGAAATTCATTGAGGCTGGGAAAGCCCAGCACATGAATTCTCTTTTTCTTTATTTTTAATGTGTTTTTAGTTTATATTCAAGAAGTTTCCATTCCTTCCCTACTCGAAAACAATAACTACTGTTAAAAAATGTTGGGGAAAAATATATAAAATTTAGTCTGAATTTTTTTTGAATCTAGTTAATTTTTTTAACAATTTTTTGAAGCTTTAATTTAAAATATTAAAATTCTAAACAGAAATTTAGAAATAAAATTATAGTTTTCCATCAAGGCAGAATATTTTTTTTTGTGTCGTGCATTATTTATACAGATTATATATATAAAAACATTTTTTTTTTAAGTCCAAGAATTTGGAGTTTTTCTATAAAAATTAATCTAAATTATTCATTCCTTCATTAGTTTTATGATCCATGAAAAATTATATGTAATTTTATATTATACTGTATATTTCACATAAAATAATGTATCTTGTGCATAATTATAAACATAAGATCTACGACAATGTAGGGATATGAAATGAACTGTTGATATTCAGTGAAAACGATATTTCTTTTTTTAACTTTACATGAGTGGGGATATAAAATGAACTGTTAATATTCAGTGAAAACGATATTTATTTTTTTTTTGTAAGTTTTCAATGAATGGAAATTGTTCGTCGCCATCTTGTTTAATTTTGATTTTAATGCATTTTGATTGGAGGACAATAAATACAAATATTACTGCCTAACGAAAAGGAGATTATTATTGAATTTTAGAAAAATAAAATTTGATATTAAGAACGTTTTAATTCGCATCTGACAATACTTTGCTAAGCCGAAAGTTGGACCTATTTTCTTTGGAAGCAAAATACAAAAGCCTGATCTCCCTGAAAGTCCAGAACGAGATAAGCTGTACATCTGATTGCTTTATGGTGTTTCTGACGTCAATATCTTTGGTGCTTAACATCGACGGAGCAACGAAGTCGCAATAAGTTTGGTTAGGCTTAGCTTAGGTAGTTCCATATGAGAATTGTAGTTCCTAAGCGAATAAACAAATCAGTGCATGAAATATTTTTCACAATTGGATTTTAAATAATACATTTTTGAATTAGAATCTACAGTAATTATTCTTATAGGAATGAAAACGATACATTCACGCACCAATACTACAAGAAAATTGACTGCTTACTGTGTTATAATTAAAATAAAAGCAGTGTAATTAGAAATATACTGAAATATAGATGCTATTACAAAGTACCTTAAATAAAATGAAGCCTGGGTAAATTCATTTTCTAGCTGCTAGAAAGTATAAAGCAGCCCGCACACGATGCAGCTTTGGGCCGAGTTGCATGTGCAACTTTTGGTCTAGAGCGTTTTTGGAGCTGCATGGCCAAAGTTGCAACCGGAGTTCCATGGAGAAAAAGCTGCAAAGGCGAGGATTGCAACTCCGCAAGCTGCAAGGAATCTGCATGGAATTACCCAATCACAGTGCAGCGTTGGAATACGTCAGTCGTGATGTCGGCCCGAAGGGGGAAACATGGCGTCGAAAAATTTCCTTCGCTTGAGATGGGCAAATAGCGAATACTCAATAAATATCAGAGTATTGCTAGTTTCTTTCACACATAAATACAGTTTATATGTAAATGCAGTAATTTAATGCGGCAGAATGTATCAGAGCGTTTGAAAAACCTAAATTTTTTGAATTTTTCACCTCGGAACCCGTCTTCGCAATGAATTACAGGATTGCCCGCTGGTCCGAACGGCGGCGCAAAGAATATTGCATCGTGTGCGCCCTGACTGTCGTTTGCAACCTTTTTTGTGCAACTTAATTGCAACGAGTTGCACAGCAAAAGCTGCATCGTGTGCGCCCTGCTTTAAGATATTGACATCAGTAGAAATAAAAATAAAATATTGAAATTAGGGGCAAATAGATTGGTTTTTCAAAACCGAAATGATCAATAATAATAAAGCTGGAATTAAAATTGAAAATAAGAAGGTTCGAAAACAATTCGAAAGCTTTAATTTCTAGTTGGTGTATCAACTTTCGAATACCATCATGGCAGACTGCAAAGTTGATTTTAGAGGCATCGAAAATAGTAAAGAAAAAAAGAAAAATAAAAGTAAAAAAAAAAGGTATTACTCCAAGCTTAGTTGACATAAAAGAAATACATTACAGAAGAGGTACCTGGAGTTTTGTTTTTCGTTTGTTTGTTTGTTTTTTTTTTTTGCTTTCTTTTAGATATCGTTGCTTCAGAACTGAAAGCCAACATATTTTGATAGGAAAGTTTAATGAGCTAAACATACAAAAAAAAAAGGGGGAGGATGAATAAAATGCAGTCATTTGCTTTCAACCATCGATGTTGAAACATTTTGATGCTATACTAATTAGAATGATTTTCTTATTGTGGGGTCCATACTGGAAGAGGCAGAGATTCATGAAATTTCGCGCTTTCTGAGCTAATCATCGATAGATAAATCTGGTGATGACTCCTAATAAGGACAAAACAGCTGTCCCACATTACCGTCGATGATAGCTCAAACCCTTGAAAAGATACGACTGCATTTTAGAAATCTCCTTTTTTTCATATTTTGACAGTTTTAATGTTTTACAGACGGGTATATATATGGCTTATTCCAATTTAAAATTCATATTAAAATATAGTAAAAAAAAAAGAAAATTGCTAATGCATAAAATTAAGGGCAACCCATTAAAACCGACACGGACGTTGAACGTGTCAAGAAAAAAATTACCAAACTCGACCTTTTATGGAGCGTTGGGAGGTGATCCGCTGCGCAGACAGACGACTGTCCACCGGAAAACTGTGAAGTTTTTCATGGACAACTACTGACCCGATGGACTATGGATATGCTTTAGTTTAGAGTGTCTACTACACAATCTATATTTTTATTCGACCGTATCTTTAACAGTAAGAGGCACAGTCGATCCTGTCCGTATTTTCCGGATAGGCAGCAATAAATAGCCCATTCCTACGGTGTTTAGGAATCTGAACACGATGATGAAGTCAGTTTGCCGATCCGACCTTCCGTTCGGGAGTTGTTAGGGGGGGTGGGGAACACGGACAAGATAAACGCAAGAGCATACACATGGGTCGCTAATAATTTTTGCTCTAAAGATTTTTTTTAATAATGTAAATTAATTAATTACTGTATTTCAAATTTTTATTAGACCCTTTGACAGCTGTACAAAAATAGTTATATCAAATATTTTTTTTCATTTTTAATTAACATGCTTCTTTTCAAAACAAGATCTAAAAAATATAGAGTGCTAACGAATGGTCTTTGGAGGTCATTTTCTAATTCTTTCGCTGATTGTTTTAAGAATTCATTATCCCTTGAAAACTAGCCAATTTCTACAGCAATTATTGGAATGTTTCCTCATCCCAAGTTTTTTTTTTAGCTATCTTCTCAATACGTGGATGGGATCTAAAAGAAGTCTTGAATGTTTATAGAGGGCGCTGTGTATATTTCTATTCGATTTTAGTACAAAGAAAAGGAAACAATCAAATACCAAAAATAAAAAAGATGAAATTGTGAGTAATGTACAGAAAAATGCTGAAATTTCTGATTGGAGTTCTCTCGTAATTCAGATAAATTTGTTTTCTGAAAAATAACTTTTCACTCCCTGCTTGGTTTTTTTCTTAGCTCCTGAAATTTTCATTGAAAAAAACAAAAACAAAAAAAAACCGGATAATATCGTATTTATATATCGATTAATATATTGTATTAATATTTATATTTACCGTATATGCTCCAATAGAGGCCCCCGGCGTTTATTTGCAAAACTAGCCTCGGCTCCCGGCGCTTAATAGAGACCGGCTGCTATTAGAGGCCGGCCATTATTAAACAAAAAGCTTCAGAACACAATATTTTTACACATAAATACCGGCTAATATTATAAACAGCTACTTCATTTCCGCTTTCTGCTTGCACCTTTGTCCACTTTCGCACACACAAGATTATCATATTGTTTCTTCCACTTTCTGATTCTTTTCGCATCAACACCATAATGACGGGCGACCCCGTGACATACCAATGCCTTTGGGGTCCCGGGGCGGGAGTTGTAGATGGGGCCTCCTAGACTTGCTTTTACAACCAAAAAAAAAGGAAAACTTGGGTGGATGGGGCCCCTTAGTCTTGCTTTTACAACCAAAAAAAAAAGGAAATAAGCTGCTTGGTGGAGCACCCTAGGCTGGCTGATGGGGGCCGCTCCCAGGTGGGGGCCCGGGGCGGACCGCCCCCCCCCCCCCTTGGTACGCTACTGGGGCGACCGCCTCACTGGAAGTTTCTTTCGCGTATTCCATCGCGCGAATCTTAAAGGCACTGTCAAATGACCGTTTCGGCGGCATTTTGTAAGGCAAAGTATCGTAATACATTTTTGGGCTTCATAAAAAGGATTAACCGGTTAGGTAGGAATCTAGAGGCAATCAGGTGTATTTGATGATAGGACTTTTCTCTATTATCTATTCTCTTTTGTCACGGAATTGTGACGAAAGTGAAAAAAATTAATATAGCAATATAAAAACAATGCAGTGGAATAGTACACCTGGTGTAAGGGCGTCGAGAGGGAGGCCGCTGGACCCGAAAGACCCCACGTCCCGATTCAAGGTGAAAAAAAAAACAAAAAAAAACACAAGTCCAAAGGTAGAGGAAAAGATGTACATTAATCTAAGATAAGAACAATCTAAGGATTACACAAGATATATCTCGCATTTGGGAGATAGTTAACAATTCACATACAAATCATCAACTGAGGATAAGCAAAAATAATCATATAGGAATATAAAATACACTTAAAAAAAAATAATGTTTAGAAGCTTCGTCTCCCACACGGGTCTAAAGACGATACGTCACGTGAAAGTGCGGGAAAAAAATATGAACAAAAAACGAAGAAGGGTCAAACCGGAAGTGGCCATTTTGGGGCTCCATAAAAAGGATTACCCGGTTAGGTATGCATCCCTATGAAAAACTCTGGCTAAATATTTATAACTAAGCAGCTAGAGCACGCCGAAACCGACAAACCAATAATAAAACAATAGTTATATTTATTATTGTGTTAGGAAAGGGTTCTCTTGGGGGTAAGTCAAAGAAAAGGGGGCTTGGTCCTTTGTGGGGCAGTACATAAGCTTAAGACAAATAATTAATGATTAATAAAATTCAAGATCACTTGAAAAAGATAGAACGCCGCATCCTAACGCTAGCAGATAATAACATTATGGGCGCCAACAAGACGATTACATTAAGTGCGACGGCAAGACTAAACTGATTATATTAAGTGCGACAGCAAGACTAAATTGATTAAATAATGCTTGAGGAAGCTTATGCTAAAATAGTACAAAATATAGGAAATTGAGGTTACGCCGATATGATATACAAACAACAAATAAATAAAGTAATAGAGTAAATAAAAGGAAATATTTTCCTTCATAAAATAACAAAACGATAGTCTCCTGAAAATGTTTTACGGGGGTTAGTGATAAAAACCGGATAAAGGAAAATATTAATACTGAAACTGCAGCAACTGAGGAGAATTCCATAATAAAACGCGGCACGGTTTAGTAATATAAAAAAATAAATGAGGATGAAAAACCGTGACACTATATCTATCTATCTATATGTCTCCTATCTCTTGCAAGGCTTGCGACATAATATTTAAGCCTTATGCCTTATATTATTGCTATTCATTTACATTGTTCATCTTAGATTTAAGAGTGTGCTTTGCATTTTATGATTTTCAGCTGGCCGGTGAAAGGTGGAGCCTCCCGAACTTTTTGCCCCGCCCCCGCCCTTGGAGTAGTTTTGCCGTGACGTGTTCGAATTTTTTTTTCCCTTTCTTCTACCTTTCACGTGACGTATCGTCTTTAGACCCGTGTGGGAGACGAAGCTTCTAAACATTATTTTTTTTTTTTTAAGTGTATTTTATATTCCTATATGATTATTTTTGCTTATCCTCAGTTGATGATTCGAATGTGCATTGTTAACTATCTCCCAAATGCGAGATATATCTTGTGTAATCCTTAGATTGTTCTTATCTTAGATTAATGTACATCTTTTCCTCTACCTTTGGACTTGTGTTTTTTTGTTTGTTTTTTTTTACCTTGAATCGGGACGTTGGGTCTTTCAGGTCCAGCGGCCTCCCTCTCGACGCCCTTACACCAGATGTACTATTCCACTGCATTGTTTTTATATTGCTATATTAATTTTTTTCACTTTCGTCACAATTCCGTGACAAAAGAGAATAGATAATAGAGAAAAGTCCTATCATCAAATACACCTGATTGCCTCTAGATTCCTACCTAACCGGTTAATCCTTTTTATGAAGCCCAAAAATGTATTACGATACTTTGCCTTACAAAATGCCGCCGAAACGGTCATTTGACAGTGCCTTTAAGATTCGCGCGATGGAATACGCGAAAGAAACTTCCAGTGAGGCGGTCGCCCCAGTAGCGTACCAAGGGGGGGGGGGG
>JAFIDM010125726.1:483-10835 GCA_023159025.1 Thereuonema tuberculata | reverse complement strand
GGAAATACATACCTGAAATTATGCCGTGTATTTTTGAAACACCCTGTGGGATCATTATAAATTATTTTACATAATCTTCTGTCTTATTCGATCTTGTACTTTAAAAAGTTCAACTAATCTTATTTCTCTTTGTTAACTTTGTATTGGTTCACCATTTACTATTCCATGTTTCTGTAATATAAACATCACTTCTCTTACTAGTCATATTGTCTTGTAATGTTCTCTTTATATCCATCCATTTCTCCAATTAATCTGGCTGCACTTTTGTGAAATTCATTCCTGGAATGCACCTTAATCATCACAAAAGTATTTCACTTCATTTTTTTTGTCCTCATATTTGTTGTTATGTCGCCATGGCTTCTAACATTTGAACATTCTTCTCACATTATTATTAATCTCGTTATATCTTTTCCTCGTCATTGTTGCTTTGTTTGCTTTCCTATTAATTTTTACACTAATTTTGTATTTTGTATTATTCACTATTATATTGATTATTATAATATTAGTGCATTTTTATTCTAATTATCATCAATTAAAAAAATCCTCAATAAATAAATAAAATTAAATACAAACGTGCATTTCCTCTTTTTCTTATTTTACAACAGTTTTAACAATAAGTAGGCAAGTATTTCTATGTATGGATTTAACAGTAACTACTTTACAGCATGTATTTGTACTTAAATAGTTTTAACAATATCTACTGCTTGTAATTTCTACTAAATGGTTTCAATAATAATTGAGCTTATATTTTAACTTGCAAGTGTAAAATTAAAATTAGCTTGTATTTCAAAATACTTTTTAGTATTTTGAAAAGTAAAGTTTGTATATCTATTTACTAGTAACAATAACGACTACAGTTTGTACACTAACTGGTTTTAATAAGAAATACAGCTTGTTTTTTTAAACCGTTCAAAATTAAATAAAGATTGTATTTCTACATAATGGGATTAGTTAAAGATAGAGTTTGGATTTCTACTTACTAGTAATAATAATAATTACGGCCTGTATTTCCACTTACTGTTCTTAACGGTTACATCTTCTAATATACTGTATAAACATAATATGTATGTAATAAATACTATTAATGAAACGTAATACATTTCTTCTTCTTCTTCATTAGCTACATTTCGCAGGCTATTATTGTATGAACAATATGTATACGATGATTCCTTACCATGAATGGTTCTATGTTGTTGAAATCTATGCTATTGGAAGCGTTGTTATGTTTTGCAAGAAATATTCGATGCATTTGAAAGCCTGACGAAGCAGGAAAAAGAAATATAGCCTGCGAAACATAGCTAAAGTCCTCCCAGCGAAAGAACGACCATAGCCACCAGATGTCGCAATAGTAGAATTTGAATCGATTATATAGGTCAGTGTTTATGGCGGGAAAGGGAGCATTTAGGGAGTTTGAAGTTTACGGAAAAAAGACTATATTTCTTTTCTTGAACTATTCTGATTTCTCATCAAATATAATTTCAAAAATTTATTTTTATTCATTCGTTCGTTTCAATCGTTCAAAATCAGTCTCCTACCTTTTCCAATTGGTTTTTTGACGACATTGCATCCCTGCGATTGCCAACACGAAGACACAGTATGGGATTCTTTGACTCACGTATCGTCTAAAAAAACGGCACTGCGATCGAAAACAATTTCTCTGATGTGCCGTAAGTAAGCATGTCGTAAGGCCTTTTCGAAATAAGAAGTAACGTTAGCAAAAACTTCCTTTTGTTTGGCTTCCAACAGTTTTCTCTGTCGGAGAGTCGCCATTTTGAATCTTCTCTCTCGATACACATTCAGTCCTGGAATGATTAAGAGATCATGGGTGTAGTTCAAGGTCAGAGTCATTCTTTCGTTTGGCGGGGAATAATGAAGAAGAAGAAGAAATGTATTATGTTTCGTTAATAGTTACATCTTCTATTTTTACTTAGTGTTATTAACAATAATTATAGTTCGTATTTGTACTTACTAGTTTTAATAATAAGAGCAGGTTATACATCTACTTACTGATTTAATCAATAACTACAGTTTGTATTTCTACTCATTGAATTTAATAATAATTTGTTAATCAGTGAGTATTATTATTTGAATAAGAACTTACATTTGTTTATTGGTTTTAAAACTACAACTTGTAATTCTCCTTAATTGATTTAGTACAACTAAACTTTTTATTCATATTTCCTGGTTTTAACAATAACTATATTGCTTATATTTCTGCTCAGTGGTTTTAATAAAAATTACATCTTGTATTTTATTTCCTGGAATTGGTAGTTACTTCAAAGACCCAATGGAATTGTGTATCACTATAATAATAAGTATTTAAAAAACACAAAGTTTCATTATCACTATTTTCACAAAATTAATATTGTTTGTTATTACGTTATATCCGAATTCGCGATATAAACAACCGCGTTTTAGCCGAGCTTCACTGTATTAATACAAATTATTGTTTCGGTTTCAAAACTAATGACGCTTTTGTTATGGTCTTTCTTATGGCTTTTTCCAAGTTTTTAAAGCCAAGTAATTCTTCTAAAATTTACAGTTTTCAGTGTTGTAGAAGTGCATATTGTGCACTTCTACTTCGATTGCTAGGTGAGCATGCAAAATTTCAGATTTCTAGCTACTGTAGATTTTGAATAAAACGACTCACAAAATGTGATCTAGTTGGAAATGGAGAGATTCGCGTCGCTCGTCCAATTACAATTTCTATGTCTACTTTTTGGATATAATAATAATTGAAGATGTAAATGACATTTACTGGTTAATTTTGTTTACTGGTTTTAATAAAAATTACATCTTGTATTTCTATTTACCGTATTGGATAATTATCAGAGCTTGTATTTCTAGTTCTGATATTAACAATAATTACAGCTTACATTTCTACTTACTGGCTTTAATAAAATACAACTGATATTCTTGTTTGCTTTAATAAAAATCACATCTTGTATTTCTATTTCCTGGAATTGCTAATAACTACAACGTACATTTCTACGAGTATTTGGTATGCCTATTAAGAATTACTACCGTGATATTTCTTAAAATTTTACAGAAACTCTATTATATTGCAGAAATAGTGTAATGATAAGAAAAAAAATCACTGAAATTTTTATTATCTGAAATATCTCAACAAAAATAAAGGCAATCCGATTAATTTTGTTATTATTGTATTTTGTAAAGACTAATTATAGCAAATATTAAAATTTTACATATTAATTAATTTGACAAACTTTTTTGTTGTAGAAATATGTGCACAATACTTTGTTATTTTACTTCAAATGAAATATTGAATATTTTCCTGTTTAATGATCACTTCTTTTTCCCAATATATGGGTAGTTCTACAAGAATTGGGTAACGTGATGAAGCTTAGCCATAACTAATCTAAAAACTGACATTGTAAGTTATTCATCATTAAATTAAAAAGATAACTGTCCCTTCTTTTTGATTATATAAGTTAAAAATAGTTTCTTATAAAATAATATTGTCAAAATCTCCACTTTCTACGTAAAACGTCAGCCCCCTGGCGTGAAGCCACTACAAAAATCAGGACATCGATTTTTTTTTTTCGAAATTATCTAAAATAACTTAATTATTATCTTTAAATAAGTTATAAGATACTTTTAAAATATTACTAAATTAAATGATTAGTAAAAATAAATAAAAAACATTCCCAATTTTTACTTAAACCCGCGTGCTCAGTTTCGCTCGTCAGTTCCCTGTCGTTATTGAAATTCGAAAAATCGGAGTATTTAATAGCACTTCAAAGTTGAGACCAATCTGCTTTTAAACATTACCCGTGAACTTAACTACAGCAACTGCTTGCTACAGGGTAGCCCTTTTGGAATCAGTGGGAGTGGCGTGGTTATGGTGTGAACGCGTGTCGGAGCCAGTCAAAATGTCAGTCCACTGGCAAGTAATTTCACGGTTATTTACAGCTATTTTTTTTAAATATTTTTATGCCTAAAAGATTATCGTGAAATGTTCTAATGTCGCAAGCAATAAAGCTGATATCTGTAATCGTTTGAAAGATATATTTATTTTTCACTGAATTCGTCAGTCCCCTGCCTAGAAAGGCGACAGGGGATTGACGGCTATCAAAATTATGAAAAAATAACTAGATACAATTGGTTTAAAATCTTTCAAATCATTAAATTGAATAATAATTTTGGTCTAAGATTGGAAAATATAAATTATTCAGTGAAATTAATTGGGAAAAATATAATTCTGAAACACTAAAAAGTATTAAAAAGCTTAAAACTTTATTAATCGCTGACGTAATTGATGAGAAAGTTACTCTAAATTTTTAACTTTTAACTTTTGTTAAGTTTCTTTTGTATTAGATAATTAACAAAGTTAATTAATCTACAGTTAATAATTATAAATTAATCTATCAGCACCTATATAAGGGGGGGGGTGCGAGGGGGTCCCCCCCCCCCCGAAATAATGAAGGTATGTCCTCCCAAGTTTTTTTTTTTTTTTGGTTGAACGGATAGGTTTCCATGGGGTGTCTACTTAAAATTACTTAACTTAACCTTACATTAATCTTGGGCCCCCCCCCCCAAAAAAAATATATTCTATATTCGCCACTGGCACCTATATTACAGGTATTCTTTATTTTTTGGTAACATAATTTCCATTATATCAAAGCTTGCAGTTGTAATTCTTGCAGTTATTATTATTATGATTATTATTATTATTACTATTGACAATCTGATTCTATTTTTAATCTTTTAGTACAAGTGCAAATGCCAATGTTCTTAATTATTTGTAATTGTTCTGACAAACTTTACGGGATTGTTTTTAAACTTTTTTTTTTTTAAATATGTAAGAGACAAAGTTATTTAATGAACACAAAATTACTGATTACTGTTGTTTTAATGAATTTCAGGATTCTAATGATTTCTATTTTCAAAAAAGGGTATTTTTTCGTCAGTCCCCTGGTCTAGCCGTCAGTCCCCTGGAGGCAATTTTCAGAAAAACTTAAATAACTTCGAAAATACTGAATAAAGTGACTGATCCTTTCTGGAACAGTTAAGTTTAAAGTTGCGATCAGGCCCAGAGGACCGCGCAATGCAGCTGGAGGGTAGGCTCCAGTGTTCAGAACCTACGGGACAAAGTTGAGGACGGGGGGTCGGCCCGTTGCTCGCCCGCCTTTAACTCCCGGGGGGGGTTAAACCCGGTACCCATTCTATAGAGGGCTGGGTAGACCCTAGGGCCCGTTTGAAGGAGAAAGAATCGTGAAAAAATTCCCGTCCTCCTCCGAGGCCGGGAATCGAACCCGCTACCTCCAACCCACAGCCAAGCGCCCTTACCCACTCGGCTACCGGACCCACTTTGTGGAACAGTACATTGATTATATTTCCCACCTACTCTATGTTAAAACACATTATTGAAAATAAATAAAGTATTGGCACGTTTTCCTCCAAAAAGTTACCCAATTCTTGTAGAACTACCCATATACAGAGTTCTTTCTTAGTTCAAATTAAACAAATTAAAGATTTTTATTTTCAAGATTAGTAATGAGAAATTCCTAACCTTATGTTTTATTCTTTTTCTCCTGTAAATAATCAACATTTGTTTTTTTTTGTTTTTGAAGCATTGGTAATAGAAGTTAAAATATTCTATTCTTAAATAATTTGTAATTTCCGGTAAATAACTACAGAAATATAAGATTTGCAAATTATAACTCAATTACCAATCTTAGCTATGGTGCTGCTATTTCTTAAAGTGGTGAACTGGAGAACTAATACCAACAGCACCCCAAGCGGCAGCTCGAAGAAGCATTGAAAGAAACCAATATTGGAGGTGTTTCTCCACAGTCCAATTTTTCTCTTTAGTTCGCAGTAGAAAAGATTAACGAACCAAAGAGTTGATTCTTAATCAGAAAAGTACAACCAGGAAGGAATTGGAAATGACTAATTGCAGGATATCTAGGTAATTTAGATGTAGGTGAATATTTAGTAAAAGTGGCGGATGACTGTGACGATTCCCTTCCCGCTCGTTAAGGGGGCGGTGTTGCTAGAATATGTTCCCTCGCACAAATTATGTGTCGACACAATCTTACAAGCTAGATGTTATTTTTTTTTTTACTGTATTTTCTTTTTTAATTCTAAGTAAATCTTCTTTTAAGTAAGATTTACATTATTTTTATTATTTATTTTATTTATACTATTTTTCAATTTCTTAATAAATTTTAAGTAAATATTCTACTTTCTTCAAACTATATATTGTGACAATACTCATATGTCGATTTATTATAACTATTAAAATATTAGAATATTAATATTATTATCATTGTAAAGACAAAAGAAATGTCAATTAAGAAAAATAATTTCAAAGTAATTATTTTGTAAAAGCTAATGGCGAAAGACTTCGTTAGGGACAGTTTTAATTATTGTCAGTGATTTTTATTTTAGTTTAGGCTTTAATTTATTTTAATTTAGGATTTTAGGAGATAAATCTTTTGAATGTAACTTATTAGGATTTAATGCAATTTAATGTTAGAAATTTAGGTGTTTTAAGTAGTTGTGTAATTTAAGATTAGTTGAATTTAAGGATTTTAATAAGGAATTAATTTTCTTTTGTTAATTAAGCTGAGTTTATTTGAGTTTGGAAATTTCCTATTCTTAGGAATTTCCTTGTGGCCATCATTCCATATTTGGAATTGTTGTAAGCATTGTAATCCTATTGGTTAATTAGCATTATCACTCCATGTGAGGTAATTATGAGGTAATCTCCCTTATTTGGGCAGATATGCAATCCTGCTATCCGTATGGTCTGTGCGACGCGTGACGTCACACAGCGGCGCTCTTAAAGTTTATAAAACGGGGTGTTCGAGGAAAATCTCTCTCTCTCGCCGCAGTTTCGCTCTCTTAACCTTTGCAACAATGCACCCGGCCTCCACGATCGCCGCGGACGATGTATTGGCGGTCGCGTCTCAAATTCTCGATGCGTTTGTTAGGAATAGGGCGTGTTAAGTCAAGTTATCTTTAGCTAGAATAGGCAACCCGTGGATAGCCTACAATTTCTACAATTTATTTGAGCGAAACATTACTGAAATTAATTTGCAAGATAAAGCTTGCAAATTTTGTGTTCAATGCACGTGTACACCCGTGCAGGATTCCCCAAGTTACTTAGTGCTTCGTAATTTAGTTATTTAGTGCTTCGAAAGTAAAATTTGTGCTTCGTAATTTAGTTATTTAGTGCTTCGTAAGTGAAATTTCAGTGCGTCGTAATTTAATTTTACGCTTCAAGAAGTTATAAGCCATAGCTTCGCCGAAAGTATTATTCTTGCAGTGTTGTGTCATATTATTATTTCGCAGTGTCGAATAAAAATGGTTAAGTTTAAATTAATGTGGTGAATGCGTTGTGCTTCTTTGTGCGTGAACGTGAAGTGTGGCTCCCCCACGCTCCGAATGGATTGAATTAGTCAGGGCATACCATGTAACGACTTTGGAGGGGGTAGATAGAAAATTCACCGAACGGACTTTTCGGTTGGCGCCCAACAAAATACCCGAACAACCCCTGAAGGACTAAAATTATCGCGTGGTACCGTTACATATTTGGCTTGCCAACGTGGGGCCCGACAACAACGAGGACCCGATACACGAGGCGCCCACGCACGAAGACAGCAGGACCCGATACACGAGGCGCCCACGCTCGAAGACGGCGGACCCGATACACGACGCACCCGGCCTGATAACAGCGGACCCGATACACGAAGTGGACACGGCCCGAAGGAAGACAGCGGACTGAAACACGAAGTGGACACGGCCCACGGAGAGGTGTGTTCCATTACATGTTGTGAGGACGTATATGCAAGTTTAAGGAGTTAAGTAATTAGAATAGCAAATTAGTTTAGAGTTGTCATGAGCAATAACGGTGATTCAGACGGAAAGACGCCCAAAGACGCGTTTTCTCAGTATAGGGAGGCTGAAATCTACGCCAGTAATGGAGAAACGGACGAGCCCGAGTCGTTAGATTCTAGCTTGATGCAGCAGTTAAATTTAGAAGAGCAGGCTGCACGCGTTAGCGTGGCAGTGCCTAGACCAGTTCACATTGTAGCTCCCGCGCCTGAGACACTAGCTGCGGAAGCGCCGCGTAGTCCGGCAAGGCAACCAGGATTAGCAGAGCTATTTGAAGCCATGGCTAGGTTGGCCGAACAAAACACGCAATTAAGTAACAAAATGGACGAACAAGGTGCCAAAATGGACGAACAAAACACAAAATTAAATGTCAAAATGGACGAACAAAACAAGCAATTAAATGCCAAAATGGACAAACAGATGGCCAAAACTAACGAGTCAATCCAGAGACTGAATACCATAGTCGAGGAGCTAGGTGCAAAGACTGGAGAAACGCTGCAGAGATTAGATGCAAAAATAAGTGAACAAAGTGCAAAAATCGATGCTCAAGAAGTAAAGCTGTCCGAGAGGCTTGAACAAGGTCTTCGGAATATTAAGGATGACGTCCAACGTACAATCAGTGAATTCAAAACGACCTTCGACGGTCGCATAGCCCAAGTCGAATCAGCAGTGCAGCAAAAGTGCGACACCTTAGAAGGCAAAGTGGCTGACGAACTCAGCCAAGTCAATGGACAAATTGGCGAAGTCAAGCAGAGCATAATAGGAATAACAGAGAAGGTCGAACAGGTGCACCGCGACGCGGTTGACAAACATGCCCAGCTAAGCACACATGTACAAACAGTGGTTGTTCAACAAGTACAGGAAGTTCGACAGCTCGTAGAAGAACGAGTTAAGGAAATGAATGACAGAATGGAACGCCTACCAACAGCACCTGTAACGCTGGCAACGGCATTGACCAATATACCACCCACATTGACCTTTAATGGGACGTCCGGCGAACATCCCAGTGCATTTATGAAGGCTGTCACAAATTACTTCGCATTAACGAATGTCAGGGAGGCACTGAAGCCGCGAATAATCTACCAAATGCTAAAAGGAGCGGCGAAAACGTGGATGGATACCTTGGACCCGTTTCCCACCACCATGGACGAGTTTAAGAGTAAATTTCTCGCTCGATTCTGGGGAAAGGAGGCACAGGCCAAATTGAAATTCGACCTCATGCACTCCTACTGGAGGAGAGGAGATGGTAGTATGCGTGGTTACGCAGAGGACAAGATAGCTGCGCTGAGGCAGTGTGAACCGCCGATGTCAGAGCAGGACATTATAAGCTTACTCACGAGACATTTTCCAGTGCACATACGAAATCTGCTCATGAGTGTGGACGTAATGACCATCGAAAAATTTCAGTTCATGCTAGGGAATTACGACCACGCCAGTGAAAGCTTCACACAGCCCGATAGGAAAGCAAACGTGAACAGCGTGTCATCGCCTACAAGTAGGAGTAACGGACCGGGTTACCGCAGAAACAGCGATCGGACGGAGTCTCCACCAAGCAACCCGATGAAAACGGGAGAGCATAGCCCAGATCGAGACAGACCGATACCATGGGATACCGGCGGAAATCGTTGGACGAATCACGAACCGAGTGAAGGGAGAAATAGCCAGTCGACCTCAAGAGGATTAGACGTGAGCAGAAATCTTCGTACAGCAATTGCATTAGACGGAGGGGCGAGTTGTTCTACGGTATGAAAACTAGTGTCGTTCGGCGAGAAGGACACACAGTCGAGCGTTTTTGTTCACTGGGCAGTCCTCATTCGTGTGGTTCGGACTTGGCGTACGGACGATTTGCTTGATTAGGGTGAAGGAGTTGCCGAGGTTGGTGATAGGTAATGTCTTTTAAAGAAGATGACTGGCGAGGTGCTAGAAAGAGCACTTTGTGTAATAGAAAGGTGCCAATTGTCACCATGGGAGCATTACAGATAGAAGTCAGCAGCGCCCGTTCATTTGACAAATAAACCGATGAACGCGACGTGGCCATGGTGTTGCCTGAGGGGGTGCCAAAAAGGAGCGCTAGAGGTTGTGAGGATACCCCAACCCACCCGAATGTAAGGAGCACCTGGTCGAGCCGACGAGTCCGCAGGTGAAGTTATCCGCCTGATTACGGAGGTAATAAAAAAAAAAAAAAATAAAAAGCGCAAAGCGTAAAACAACTTGTAGCCGACTTCGGGGATTTCCGACCTGTACTCGGGTAATCGACCCGGGACGTGAGGGACGCACTCGTCACGAAATTGATGGACTACCTGGGGACAATAGCGTCAGACTGAAAGTCCGTGCTTCTAGACTGTAAATAGTGTAAATAGTGAACTCTAAATATTTCACTCAGGTGGAAAAAAAAAAAAAAAAAAAAAAAAAAATGGACTGTAAATACTGTGAACAGTGTAAATAGTGAACTCTAAATATTTCGCTTAGGTGAAAAAAAAAAAAAAAAA
>JAFIDM010125725.1:0-10836 GCA_023159025.1 Thereuonema tuberculata | reverse complement strand
AGGAAAAGTTTCCCAAAACTCTTATCTATAGTGACTCTGAGAGTGCTCTGCAGGCACTGTGCAGTCATACAGTGAAGATTCACCCTTTTGTTTTGTCCATTTTAGATTTCTTACAACATTTTCAACATTGCACGATTATTTTTATGCTGGATTCCAGGCCAAGTCGGTATTGTCGGCAATACCGGTATTGTCTCGCCAAATCTGCTGCTGGTCTCCCACTGCGACGGATCTCCACTCCTCCCTCTGACATCAATGCTCTTATACGTACTCGTCTCCGATCTGCCTGGCAACATGAATGGGATGATCTTCACGGCAATAAACTGCGTCTTGTCAGTCCTTTATTATCCTCTCCTACCTATCGGCTGCTTCCAACTCGTCAGAAGGATGTTCTTCTGGTGCGTCTGAGGATCGGGCATACACGACTCACACATAGCTATTTACTGCTCATTCGTCCACCTCCCCTGTGCTCTACGTGCAATGTTATTTTAACTATTCATCATATTCTAATTGACTGTCCTGCTTTTAATCAACATCGTCGTCAGTGCTTTTATCCTCTTTTTAAATTTCACGTTCCTTTTCATATTTCCTTACTTTTGAATGATAATGAGCTGTTACCTATTTCCGCAGTTTTCCGCTTCATTTCTCAATGTGGCCTTGCCTCTCTTTTATAATTAACAGTTATTTTCTTGTTTTTGCCCATTTTATCTTGATTTACTTCGATTATTTTGCTTTTCCAATGTTCTGAATTTTACCTTTCTTGGCGCAGCTTAGCCAGTGCTGCTTTTGCGCCATTAAAACACCAACAAACAACAACAACAAACATTCTGAAAATTTGATCTCTCTAGTATTACTTAATCCGAAGCACTGAGGGTACGACGTATTTCAGATCTTAATAAAATCCAAAGTATAAAAGCTAGATAAATAAAACTTAGCGTATTTCATTAGTATGGTAACTGCATCTTATCCTGAAACTTTGAGCTCTCTAGTATTATCCAGGCCGAAGCTATGAGGAGGGGACCAAGGGGAGTGATGTGCCACAACACTTGCTGGTTAATATAACCTCTCCTCCCAAATGTCAACCTGACCTTCCTGTGGTGGACCCTGTTTTCACGAATGAGGCTCTGGCGACCGAGTATTGGCGGGATACCCATAGTCCTGTTGTGTCAAGGAGGAAATGCCGAGACACCAGCGCAGTCCATCGTAGCGCCGCCTCGATGCGGGTTCCTACATGGTGAGGGACACCCTTGGAGGTTATTTTACCCTCCATGGGTCCTAAACGCCCGCCCCCGAATCCAAGGTGGAAGGCATCGTGCCGATGGATGTGTGGCACTACGGGGTTATTTTAGTGTCTTGAACGATCCCTGAGGAAAAAAAAAGATTGCCTGGCAACAAATCACAGTATTTAAACTGCTTCGGCAGTGCCTTCTATGCAGATATGGGGATAGCTGCCTGGTGACTGTTTACTTTCCCAAGCTAAATCTTTTGTATATGGATTCTAATAATTTTTTTCCTTCATTGGGAAGCAATTCCCACACCGTCGATGTTACCTCTCCTTGTACTACCAGTCAGACTTTTTTAATTATGCACTCTTTAGCCCTTGACACACCTTTGTGTAAACTGTCCCCGTTTCTCATCTCGAAAGCACTTTCAGGTATCACTTCAAATATCAAGTCAGTCAAGAAGCTCCAGTCTGGCGATTTGCTAATCCAGCTGCCTTCTTCAAAAGCTGTGGACCAACTTCTTAAGTTGACGACTCTGGCAAATACTCCGGTATCTGTCACTAAAGACAAGACTTTAAATTCTTGTCGTGGCGTCATCCGAGAACCAGATCTGGACGGTCTATGTGATGCTGACCTTCTCGAAGGCTTTGCTTCGCAGGGTGTCACTGCGGTTCGCCGCATTAACATCCGTCGTGATAATAAGGAAGTACCAACTCGCACAATTGTGCTTACTTTTAACTCCTCCACACTGCCTGCGAGTGTCACCGCTGGCTATTTACGCTGTCCTGTGCGTCCATATATTCCGAACCCTCTACGCTGTTTTAAATGCCAGCGTTATGGTCATGGCTTCGCAGCTTGTCGTGGCAAGTCCATCTGCCCTAAGTGTGGTGAGCCATCCCATGAGCCTACACAGTGCATTTTACCTCTCAAGTGTGTCAATTGTTCCGGCGACCATCCTTCATATTCCCGATCTTGTCCTCGCTGGAAAGAGGAGAAAGAGATCCAGGCCATCAGAGTGAAACATTCTCTTTCTTATCCCGAGGCCCGGAAGATGCTTCCTGCAGTGCCAGCCCAAGAGACTTTTTCTTCTGTGATACAATCCAAACAGACGACTACGATCGCCTGTCAAACAGACGACTTCGATCGCCTGTCAAACAGACATCACTTGTCCTCCTCATGAGTCTTTTTCTTCAATATTTCACACCATTGCTACTTGCACACCACGAGGTCCTTCGCCCGCTACACAATCTACCTCACAATCTACCATTTTGTCTTTACCGATATCTTCACGTCCTTCTATTACCCCAGCAGCTCCAAAGTTCACACGGAAGCGGCATTCAGTTTCTCCACATCAATCCCTGTTACGCACACGTTCACGCTCGCCTTCTCGTGGACGTCGGAGACATTCCTCTCCCCGTCGATCTTCTGATGACGATATAAATGACCCCTTAGCATCTCCTATTTTTCCGGCACTACCATCTGCTCCACCTTGATTTTTTCGTTGATTTTTTTCACCTTTTCATTTTAAATTTCAATTATGGTTTCTTTATCATGGAATTGTAGAGGACTTCGCTCCAACTTAAATGATGTTGAAGCTTTAGTTCACACACATCACCCTGTATGTCTGTGTCTGCAGGAAACTTTTCTTATGGGAAACGACACTTTTTCTTTTCATGGTTATTCCATGCTGAGTAAACAGCGGACTGATAGAAGCGGTGGAGGAGTTTGTCTCCTTATTCGAAATGACATTCCTTTTTCCCCTGTTCCACTTAAGACTTCTTTGGAAGCTGTTGCTGCTCGCTTTTCAACAAGCCGCCTTTTTACTATCTGTAGCTTGTACCTTTCCCCCACAACGGCTGTTTCGCCTACAGAGATTGATAATCTTCTTGATCAATTACCGACTCCGTTTCTCTTAGTTGGTGACTTCAATGCTCACTCTCCGGTATGGAGTTCTTCCTTCACCAATACTCGAGGAACTGTTATTGAAGATCTTTTAGTTCGGCGCAATCTTTGTATTTTTAATACAGGTGCAGCGACTCATTTCACATCCTCGCCAATATCGTTTTCTGCTATAGATTTAGCAATCGGTTCGGCTTCGCTCTTCCCCCATTTCTCATGGGATGTTATTGATGATCCTGGTGGCAGTGACCATTTCCCAATCATTCTCCAAGAACTACCTCGTTCTGCTGTTTCAACATCCTGTCGTCCTCGCTGGAAATTTGACACTGCTGATTGGACAACTTTTACTACCCGCTGTACTCTGGAAGCCATTGATCTTTCAGCTATCATTGATCAAATTATTGACGAGGTCACGCATACCATTATTGGTGCTGTAGAAGCAATAATTACACAAACATCTGGACGATTCCCACTGCATCCTAAACCTTGGTGGACTCCTGATTGTACTTCTGCACAGAAACTTAAACAAAAAGCCTGGAACATCTTCCGACGTTATCCCACTTCTGCCAATCTTTTGTACTTTAAGCGTGCCCGGATGTGTATCCGTCGGGTTAGTCAGAAGGAGTCTTGGAAACGCTTTATATCATCCATCACATGTACACTTTCTTCAAAGACTCTCTGGGATAAAATTCGGAAGATGCACGGCAAATATGTACCTCACTCTTTACATATCCTCAAAGAAGATGGAAAAGAAATTGCTAACATCTCTGATCAAGCTGAAGCACTTGGACGGGCTTTTGCGCGGAATTCCAGCCCAGCTTTGTTACCTTCTACTTTTCAACAAATTAAAGATCGTACTGAAGCTATTCCATTAAACTTCTCTTCTTCCAACAGAGAACTATATAATCTCCCTTTTAGTATCCAGGAGTTATTGTTTGCTTTAGATAATAGCAAAAATACCGCATGCGGCCCTGATGGACTTCATTACGTGATGTTACGTCATTTATCTTTTTCTTCGTTGAATATTCTTCTTTCTATATTTAATAAAATCTGGTTAGAACACCTCTTTCCTGATTGTTGGCGTCGAGCCATCATTATACCTTTCGCTAAACCTGGTAAACATGTGAGTGATCCAAATAATTATCGTCCCATAGCACTCGCCAGCTGCTTATGCAAGACACTCGAACGCATGGTAAATCGCCGACTTCAATGGTTTCTTGAAGTCAATCAGCATCTAGCTCCCACACAGTGTGGTTTCCGACAACATCGTTCTACGGCTCACCATCTTGTCCGTTTGGAAGATACTATTCGCACTGCCTTTGTTAATCGAGAACACCTCGTCTGCATCTTCTTTGACTTGGAGAAGGCCTATGATCGCACATGGAAATTTGGTATTTTGCAAGATCTTTATAGTTATGGCCTTCGTGGCCACATGCCTATTTTCATTCGCAATTTTCTTGCAAATCGAACTTTTCAGGTTCGTCTGGGATCTACGCTGTCCACCGTTATCCTCAAGAACTCGGAGTCCCTCGGGGTTGTGTTTTGAGTGTTACCCTTTTTTCTGTAAAGATCAACGGCATCATCTCTGCTTTGCCTCCTTTTATCCACCATTCTTTGTATGTTGATGACTTAAAGATTTCCTGCCGTTCTGTAAATTTACGTCTGTTAGCTTTGAATCAGTTGCAGGCATGGACTATTTCTAATGGTTTTAATTTCTCCCATCCAAAACTGTCTGTGTCCATTTCACTCGTCGTCAGGGAATTTTTCCTGATCCCCAGCTGACTCTTGGTGGTGTCCCACTTCCATGTCATTCTCAACATAAATTTTTAGGCCTGATTTTTGACAGGAAATTGACTTTTAAGGATCACATCCTTGATCTACGGAAGCGTTGTATTTTAAAATTACATTGTATCAAAGCGCTTTCACATTCCACTTGGGGTGGTGATCGCCTGGCTTTGTTGCGCATTTACCGTGCCCTTATTCGATCCAAACTAGATTATGGCTGCATTGTATATGGCTCTGCACGGCCATCTGTACTTCGAACACTTGATCCTGTTCACAATCAGGCCCTTCGTTTCTGCCTAGGTGCTTTCCGTACTTCACCGATTCCCAGCCTGTACGCAGAGGCTCTGGAACCGTCCCTGCACTTTCGTAGACAAGCCATGTCACTGCAATATTTCGCACGGATTTCTTCACTTCCACATAACCCTGCTCATCAATGTGTCTGTCGTCCCCGTCAGCGACGGCTTTTTACCAATCGTCCTTCCATTATCCCACCGTTTGGACATCGGGTGACGACTTGGCTTACTACACTACATCTCACTGATCTTAACATTGCCACTTTACCTGCTTTACCATCAGCACACTGGAACTATCAACTCCCAACCTGTGATTTTTCGCTTCGTAATTTTGCAAAAATCAATACGTCCTCCACAGTCTTTCAGAATCTGCATCGGGACCATTTGTCCCGTCATTCTGACTTCAACATTTTTTACACCGATGGATCTAAAGGCGCATCTTATGTTGGAGCCGCCTTTTATACTGCCACTTTCAGGAAAGTTGTTCATCTTCCTTCTGAGGTTTCGGTGTTCTCTGCTGAGCTTTATGCCATTTTCCTAGCCTTAAAGTATGCATTTCAGGAAAAGTTTCCCAAAACTCTTATCTATAGTGACTCTGAGAGTGCTGTGCAGGCACTGTGCAGTCACACAGTGAAGGTTCACCCTTTTGTTTTGTCCATTTTAGATTTCTTACAACATTTTCAACATTGCACGATTATTTTATGCTGGATTCCAGGCCACGTCGGTATTGTCGGCAATGACCACGCTGATTCTCTCGCCAAATCTGCTGCTGGTCTCCCACTGCGACGGATCTCCACTCCTCCCTCTGACATCAATGCTCTTATACGTACTCGTCTCCGATCTGCCTGGCAACACGAATGGGATGATCTTCACGGCAATAAACTTCGTCTTGTCAGTCCTTTATTATCCTCTCCTACCTATCGGCTGCTTCCAACTCGTCAGAAGGATGTTCTTCTGGTGCGTCTGAGGATCGGGCATACAAGACTCACACATAGCTATTTACTGCTCAATCGTCCACCTCCCCAGTGTTCTACGTGCAACGTTATTTTAACTATTCATCATATTTTAATTGACTGTCCTGCTTTTAATCAACATCGTCGTCAGTGCTTTTATCCTCTTTTTAAATTTCACGTTCCTTTTCATATTTCCTTACTTTTGAATGATAATGAGCTGTTAGCTATTTCCGCAGTTTTCAGCTTCATTTCTCAATGTGGCCTTGCCTCTCTTTTATAATTAACAGTTATTTCCTTGTTTTTGCCCATTTTATCTTGATTTACTTCGATTATTTTGCTTTTCCAATGTTCTGAATTTTACCTTTCTTGGCGCAGCTTAGCCACTGCTGCTTTTGTGCCGTTAAAACACCAACAAACAACAACAACAACAAGCTATGAGGATTAGATGATACATAACCAGACCCCTCCAACCCTGAGTGGTTGGAGGGTAAAAGTTACGGATTTCTTAATTTTGTTGTTGTTTGTGTGCTAATCCTAGCCTGCATAGCAAATGTCAGCTTTCTAGGACTTCAGGAAGTACCCTAGAGCTTTTGATGATCATGAGTCAGTCATTCAATCAGTCAGTGAATCAGTGCCGGAATCGATGTATTTTAGGTATTAATAAAATCCAAAGTATAAAAGCTAAATAAATGAAAGCGTATTTCATTAGTCTGCTAACTGCATCTCATCTTGAAAATTTGAGCTCTCTAGTATTATCCAGGCCGAGGCGCTGAGGGTTCGAAAATACGACGAAACGCTTCCAGAAAAGGTACGTAGTGCCCTTCCTGCCTTCGGCTCGTCTTGGCGGGGGCACTGCCGTGCCCCCAGATATTTCATACTTTGTCTAAAACCATCAGGCATTCTATTCATTTCCTAGGCATTCTATAGAATGCCGGGATTTCACACATTGCCGGTAACATATACAACAAGGAAAGCATGTCTTTTGTTCACGTAACAATGGTTTACCGAAATACTAGTAGGACTGTGTGAAGACACTGCAGATGCCTTGTCCGCAAGCATCCAATGTTCAGTGTCATTGGTTTCATTGCCTGACTGATATATCGTAAAAAAAAAAATAGCAGATCCGAATATTTTTTTTCCGGGAAGAGAGGAATCAAGTGAAACTATTTACATTACAAATTAAGCCAACTTTGTTTTCATTATTTGTTTAATGATTTTCAAAAGGGTTATTAACATCTCAAACAGTGAATTTTTGTTAAGAGTAACCTCAGTCCATTGTTATTACCATACGAACACAAGTTTGTGTTCGAATCTTAACCTTTTTTTGTTTTCTTGCAGAGTGTTGGTGTTCGGTCGTACCAAGGACTACTCTTTCCAGAATCCTAAGGTGACTCCACTGTTGAAATCTTTGAATAATTTCATGAATGACGATAAAACTCCTGCTTCAGAGGTCATTGTAATTGACTGAACACATTACAGAATATACAGCATTCAGATGCTGTCGTATTTATTGAAATTAGAACTTGTTTGATTTTAGTTGCAATAATTTTATTTTATATAATTTGTTTCTGTATTTCTATTAACTAAGTTAGCCAGTACAATAAAGTTTTAACAATATTAAATGTTCATTTATAAAGTATTGTCATTTAATGTTAAGTATACATTAAACCTCCATCGCATAATTGAAACTGCGCATGCGTCTGTAATTACGTTGATTTCAATGCAGTTTTCATTTATAGGAAATCTTTTCTCATTTTTACAGTAACGCAAGTATCAAAATAAGTATAGGCCAGCCTTAAATGTGTCAGCATGTTAACTATTTTAATATAATCTTGACAAAAATATATAATAAAGTTCAATAACAGAATTAAGATTTCTTAAATAGATATCAATCCCAGGCACAAAGCTAGTGTTAGGATTCGCACTTTGAGTTGTCATCGGGAAGAGACTGTGACGGACCGTTTCGTCCTCATTAGGACTCCTCAGTATCCCCATTCTCGGATGCGAGAACCGGGATACTAATACCTCGCGCCTTTTTGAGTTGTCATCGTAGGAGTTTGGCTGGAATCCTAACTTTAGGAGTGCGAATCCTAACTTTAGCTTTGTGCCTGGGATTGATATCTATTTTTGAATTATTTCGGCACGTTAAACTTCTTTTATATAAGATTTCTTAATTTTTTGAATATATGCTTATTGACTCAAATATAAAATGATAAAGTAAATGAAAAACTTAATAAAATCGCCAACCATTAAAACAATGTACAATTAAAGGTAGATCACTACAAATCACTACCTATGTACTGTGGGTGGCATCCCAATTTCAAATTAGCTGCCCGGTGCTTCCGTGCATGCCCCACGCTTGAATGGAAGTTTACCCCATCGCTGAGCGATGCAGGAAATCACTGCTTCACAATGTGACATTGGAAATGCACCCGACAGTATGTTTAAGTCTCCTTATTAGGACTCGTTAAGTCTGCCCCCGGTTCCCAAAGTCTAATCCTACAATAACGAATCCAACAGAGGATTAGGATTTGAGATATTGTGGGGGGGGGGGGACACTTGAGAAAGAGTCCTAATAAGAAGGGGACTTAAACGTATCTAGGTAGTGATTTAGACTTGATCTACTTTTAATTGTACGTAGTGTTCTGAGGGTTGGCGATTTTATTACACTTTTCACTGCACATGAAATATTTTTTAAGGAAAAACTATAATCTCTTAACTAGAAAATACACTTAAAGGAAGAATCGGAATCAAAATTTGTCTTCTCAACGAAAAATAAGAACGATAGCTTGGTAGTCAAAGAAAAATAAGCAGAGGCAGTGAGGTTAATCCTGAATGGTTAAAAGGGATTTTAAATATGTCCGTCATTATATTTAGTTAAGGAAAAAAGATATGAGGGGAAGACTGTAAGATTAGGAACTACATTGATCGAAGAACCTTCACTGAACCCAGGGGATCTCGATTCGACGTTGAGGCCCAGGAGGCTGGCATATCAGATTACTAACAAGAAACATCATTGGGTTCTAACAAACAAATACTCACCAAAATTCAGAGGAGAATCATTTTCTGACCTCTTGAATTCATTGGTGAAAGTCGTTTTTCTGTAAACCTCTGCAGTTGTTCACTAGAGGTCTCTGTTCCGTCAAACTTCGAACCCTTCGCTCGCCTAGTGCTACGCCAGTCGAGACTGTTCAGCTGTCTGTATTGCATTACTTAAGGTGGTTTATGCAGTGAAACGAAAAATAGTTCGAAGATTGCTGATCATCCCACGTAATGTTACGAGAAAAGCGCTCCTTGAATATGGTATTGGTCTGGAGGATAAGTCATTCGCATGTTTTCTTTGATCTTATTGCTTTGATCATTTTATTGAAAGTTTTCATTTGCATATCCTTAGGACACTTGTACAACTTCCGAGTTCTAAAGAAAACTGACCAACTGTAATAAAGTCTGAGATGTCACACTATCCTTATGAGATTTGCAGAGCCGTTTCTTGAAGCTTCAGTGTGTACTTCAGGTGAAACACTGATGAGGTTTCCGGAAAAACGACTATCACCAGTTAATTCAGAGGTCAGAAAAGGATCATCCTCTGAATTTTGGTGCGTATTTGTTTCTTCGAACCCAAAGGTGTTCCTTGTAAGATCTAGATTTCTGATGAATCCGCGATTCTGTTTCTTGACATTCAACAGCCATCTTGAAAGGTAAATAAAAATATCCGGGCACATCAGACATTTTGGGATTTAGTCACTGGACTCAAAGGAAGATAAAAGTAAAAACTCCGTCTCAGTAATGCCTTTTTTTTTTTCAAAACACGATTTGACGCTTGTTTGGCATCATGAATCGCCAGGAAGAAGCAGTTTTGAAGTGCATGTGGATTATAAAAATAATGTGTGCCCATTCACAAAAATCTATATCATTTATCATACTAATAGAGGTTAATTCATCAACTCTCAATCCTTCTTGTTCCTTTAGGATGTAGCAAATTCCACTGTCAGGAGTTTGCTTAATTAGCATATAGATAGATAAAAATACGTCTAGCCCGGAACTAAAATACATTTAACACTCTACTTGGTATCAAATGTCCTATTTAGTTACTTTTAGAACAAACCATCGTTGAAATGAATATCGTAAAAACTATGTTTACTTTTACTGCAATTTACCTAAACCAGTGACAAAGATATAATCCAGAATTGATTGCTAATGTTCAGAGGGGAAAATTCAGTGTTAAAAAAAAAAAATCAGACGAATCTAATTCCGACAAGACCACTGAAAAACTCAAGAAACCAGGATATCTCTCGACCTCAAGATTGGCTTTTTGGCAATTTAAATTTTATCACTAATAAAAACTATTTGTTTAAATTAGACACCTTCAAAATGCAGAAATATAGAAAAACTAATCACCTGACTTTTTTCGTTCCTTGAACAAGTTTTAAACATGTAAAACTGAACTTTAGTAAGTGTGAGGTAAGTAGTTTTGTAAAAAACAAATAGATGGCGCCCCTGTCCTACGGCGTATCCTAAATCAGAGCTTTCCGTGATAAATTAAAAAATATTTAACATTATTGAAATGATACGTTGATGGTAAAATAAATATGAACGTATAAAAGGATGTCTTTTATGTGTCTGTGGAGAAAATGATACAATGATTCTCTAATATTCTCTCTGAGTAGTGAATTACTTAAAATTCTA
>JAFIDM010125724.1:0-10836 GCA_023159025.1 Thereuonema tuberculata | reverse complement strand
AACTGCCTTTAGGGTTCAGTTAATTAAACATTCGTCCATTCAAAAAACTCTGAATCTTCCCTTGACCTCATTGATCTCTGGAAGTTCTACTTCGGAATTCAATTGTCTCTTTTATTGAACCTGATCCATTTCAGCATCGTTCCATGATGACCATGTGGTGGAGGAATTGGACTTTTTCCAGAGTAAATTTAGACACAGTTGATTGGTTTCTTCAATATTACAATTTAGATGAGAATACGTTGTTTCAGCTCATCATAAGAAATGACATATTCTCTAATTAATTTCAGATTAGAGTTGGATTAAACGCTTGTCTATTATTAAAAGAAAACTGCATCAAAACAATTATTAGAAGCTTCACATAGTAGGAGTTATTATAAACCTATGTTCCGAAGAAAGTGGGCCATGAAATTGATCAGTTCGTACGTATGCTTGTATTCCCATCTAAAAACTTTGAATGGTGGAATAGATCTTCTTAAAGTACATGTACTCTTCATTTTCATATTTCTTGAATTTGGCAAACAAATTTCCGGATAAGTTAAAAAGTATTGTACAACAGGCTTCTGTGGCCCTTCGTATAGTGAGCAGTGAGGCTCCAGGCGTTTTCTGATGAACGAGACACCTACGAAAGAAAGAAAAAAACACTGTGAAAGAAACCCGGTAACCCTCTTCAGAGATCTGGGAGGACCCTAGGATAGAACCCAAGTTCTCCAGCCCGTAATTAAGCGCATTACCGCTTGGCTAGAACCAAGCGAAAAAAGGACTCATTCTCGACGTGCATATGAATTAAACAATGGTTACAATAACTCTTTCATTTTTATAAGGAATAGATGATCTAGCAATACATTGAAAAGCTACCCGAAGATATAAACTGTATATTGTATATCTACAGACACCTTTAACTATAGCCAAGAGATTTTATGAACCTCACTTTCCTACAATGTATGCTAAAAATTGGTTGTTTCAATTGTATTTCTCCTAAGTCGTTTTTATTCTTTTGAAACCCTTTGAATATCATCTTAGTTCATAGAGAAATATAGGATTTCTGAAATCTCTTTGAGAGTTGATGTAAATTACTACGAAGATCAGATTGTGATTCGAATTGGAAATATTTATACGTTTAGAATCGTATACTAAAAGAATTATACTGAATAATTTTCGAATACAACATACTGAATATAATACACTCATACTGAATACAATATACTGAAATTTTCGAATACAACATACTGAATACAATATACTGAAATTTTCGAATAACTTACAACATACTGAATACAATATACTGAAATTTTCGAATACAACATACTGAATACAATATACTGAAATTTTCGAATAACTTACAACATACTGAATACAATAAACTGAAATTTTCGAGTACAACAGGCATAAACATTAAATCTAGTAATTAACTCTGGTTGATAGAAAACAACCATGAAGATGGAATTAATAGTCGTGAAAGATGCTAATCCTTATTATAAGCTCATGCTATCATTTAATTAAAATTAATTGGATAGAAAAGTCTTTAATGAGAATGTAATCAATTTTCAGAAAAATTTAGGAGAGGTTTTATCCGACGGATGTTTAATTTACATACACGAAGACATCTCTTTTTGCTCTATTGTTTTCATACATTAAAAAAATAAAAATCGTAATATTACAGGAAATTAATAAGTTTTAACGTGTGCATTAGTGGAATGAAATTAGACGCCGACACACAAATGTAGTTTAAAAAACATTTAACACATTAAAAAGTACAAAGTACCGGTTTCGCTCTTTTTACGGAGCTTTCTCAACTGAATTAGAAATTGAAAAACATGTTCTTAAATACAAAAAATTGGCTACAACAAATTAACATAAGATGATATTGGACCAATGAGAGATGTCGTCGGCGTGAATGCGCAGGCCACCCGGAAAGGATCTGTTTCTGCCCGGATTAAGCTCCATTCATGACGTCAACATCGTCGTCACTAGAATAATCTGGAGGAAAAACAAAACAAAACAAAACAAAAAGAAAAAAAAAAAAATAAAGGAAAAAAAAAAAAAATTTTTTTAAGTAAAATAAGTATTAAGAAATGTATTTATGATACTGAAAGTAGTATCTAACGGAGGGGGGATTAAATTGATTTATTGATTCTATAATCAGCTATGGCCTGAACGGAAATATTGTCATTGTAACAATTTGGGGAGGTGAGGATAAAAATTGACTCCTTACATTTCCTGATGAATTCATTGGACTCTTTACATAATATTGACGGTTTGTTGAAGTTAATGGAGTGGTTATACTGTTTAGAATGAACAGCGGTGGCATAATTAAAGTCGTCATTTTTGATGGCGTAGATATGCTGGTACATTCGTTTACTGAGCTTTTGTTTCGTCTCACCAACATAAAAACAAGTATTATTACAACAGTGGACTGCATAGACCACATCGGAAGTGCGCAAAATATTAAGGGGAGGATTATTGTGTTGTAAGTTGCGAGCTGTAGTATTTGAACATCTTGAAGTTAAAGCGATTTTAAGAGGTTGGAATATTTTTCTCAATGCGGAGAATAATTGCGGGTGAAAGGGTATGGAAATGAAGTGATTGGGCTTGGAATTATTATTAGGGTTACAGGTGTAATGTTTACGAATAGCATTGCAGAAATGCTTATCAATGAAAGAATCTGGGTAATTGTTATTTCGAAAAATGAGGCGTATTGTTTCGAGTTCATTGTTGAAAGCGTCGAGTGTATTGCAAAGGTTAAATGCTCTAGTAATAGCCATGTGAACATTATTAATTTTGAATGACATTGGGCAGTAGGAGGAATAATTAAGTGTAATACCTTGATTAGTTGATTTACGATAAACTGATGTTATAATGGTATCGTTCTCGCGTGTGATGAATAAATCGAGATATGGGATTGATTGATTGCTTTCTTTTTCAATTGTGAAATTAATGTCATGATGGATGTCGGTAATAATATCCATTATCCCTTCCTGGATCGAGGAATCCGTGTAAAAAAGCATATCATCTACATATCTACAGTAAAGTGGGATATGGATTCCCACTTCGCTGTAAATATGGAAAGCGGAGTCCTCGATGTAAGTCATTACGACTTCAGCAATTAAGGCGGAAGAGGATAAACCCATGAATAGTCCGGTAGTTTGTCTGTAACATTTGCCTGCGAATGAGAAGAATTGTAACTTAAAAAGTGCTTTTATGAGAGGTAGGGTATCATAAAAAATTTCTTTGTGCATGAAATTATTATGGTGCTTAAAAATAATATACTCTATAGATTTAACTGCCAATTCGTAGGAAATAGATGTAAATAAGGCTTGAACGTCAAGAGAACAAAATGAAAAACCCGGTTGCAATTGTAAATTTCGTAAATTCTCAATTAATACTGTGCTGCTGGGAATAGAATGTGATGAAATTACATTATGAATAGATAAATTGGAATAAATGATATGGGAAAGTTCTTTCACTGCGGTGTTGTCGCAATTGACTATTGGTCGAACTTGATAATGGTTATCGACTCTTTCTTTGTGGGTTTTGGGAAGCAGCCGGAGCCTTGGAGTGATGAATGAACTGTCCTTAAGTTTATCAACTGTATCTTGCTGTAAGTGTCCATCCGATGCTAATTGCCGGAAGATTTTTCTATTATAATTGCGCACGCATTTATCATTATTAGAAAAGAAATTAATTCCAGGTGTTGATTCCAGAAACTTAGAAGCCATTTCGAAGTACTGGTGATCGTGCATAATGACCAGACCCCCTCCCTTGTCGGCCATTACGATCTTTAAATCATCCTTCTTTTTAATTTCTTTCAGAGCTTCTATTTCTAACGGATGGATCAGCTGTTGTTTAGGCATACGTAGTGTACTGCGTATAATGCTGCCAATAGATGGACGTAAATTAGGAGATATGATGTTTTTAGGTAATCTATTTAGCATTGCTTCGATCGGTGGAATTATTTGAAACAAGTGAGGGGTGGCCGGTAGATTGAATTTAAGTCCCTTATTTAGTAACTGCTCCTCAAAGAAGGTAAGTTTATGGTTACTTATGTTGACTATTCTATTATTCGGCTGTACTATGGGAGGCCATTTCTTTAGGCTTAATCGAGTAAGTTTGCTTATATGGATCTCTGATATTCGGTGGAAGTTCGAGGAATATGCTTGTGCTGCTCGTTGTAAAATGTCAGTAAATGTCTGTTGGGGAAACAAAAGCTCAGTAAACGAATGTACCAGCATATCTACGCCATCAAAAATGACGACTTCAATTATGCCACCGCTGTTCATTCTAAACAGTATAACCACTCCATTAACTTCAACAAACCGTCAATATTATGTAAAGAGTCCAATGAATTCATCAGGAAATGTAAGGAGTCAATTTTTATCCTCACCTCCCCAAATTGTTACAATGACAATATTTCCGTTCAGGCCATAGCTGATTATAGAATCAATAAATCAATTTAATCCCCCCTCCGTTAGATACTACTTTCAGTATCATAAATACATTTCTTAATACTTATTTTACTTAAAAATTTTTATTTTTTTTTTTTTTTTATTTTTTTTTTTCTTTTTGTTTTGTTTTGTTTTTCCTCCAGATTATTCTAGTGACGACGATATTGACGTCATGAATGGAGCTTAATCCGGGCAGAAACAGATCCTTTCCGGGTGGCCTGCGCATTCACGCCGACGACATCTCTCATTGGTCCAATATCATCTTATGTTAATTTGTTGTAGCCAATTTTTTGTATTTAAGAACATGTTTTTCAATTTCTAATTTAGTTGAGAAAGCTCCGTAAAAAGAGCGAAACCGGTACTTTGTACTTTTTAATGTGTTAAATGTTTTTTAAACTACATTTGTGTGTCGGCGTCTAATTTCATTCCACTAATGCACACGTTAAAACTTATTGTCTTTTGTAAATATATTAAGTAATTGTTTGTGTGTTTTGTTATTACGAAGTCTATAATTTATACCTAAATTTAAAAAAAATTTTTAACTTAATATTGTCTATAAAATTTAAATTACCTGTGACGATATGTGAATTCCATTTGTATTCGTCATCATATAGTTTACAATTACAATTAAAATTTAGATTAGAACTAATATTGGTATTATAATTGCATATGTATTTGCGAATTGGTATATTATATTTAAAATAGGCATTAAGTATATATTTAAAGGAAATTTGGATCTAATAAAGGAATTAAGTTTCTACTAATATTAATGTTATCAAAAATTGTAGATGAATAATGAAAAATATATATATATATATATACACACAGTCGGACCTCGATATAAGGTCACCCGTGTAGAAGGTCACTTTTCAAAAGTCCCAGCTCATTGAATAGGAATTCTCTGATATGGATTATCGGATATATGGTCAGGTCTTAAATACCGTAATCGCATATAAGGTCACTTTTGTCTGTGATTTCAGTGCCACACTGATTCAATTCCAAGAATTTTTCCATTGGTACGATCTTTTATCGGCGTCATTTCTCCTACTGAGGGAGGGGACAGCTTTTTCACAAAGCACTTCATCCCCTCAAATTCTAGGAAAAAAGATGATGAAGATATTCCTTTACCTGTGTTAATATAGATATCAGAAATCGCGGCTGTTCTATAGAAGGGGAAAGTGAATATGTGAAAAGTGATGATGAAATTGCTATCACTTCTCAAGCTTCGCTTTCCGAAATTGTTTCGCAAGTTTTAGATTCCAATGCATTAGAAAGTGAGATAACGACAGTGATACTGAAAGTGAAGAGGTGATACAAGCAGAAGTACTCAGAGCATTAAATGTTGTAAGATATTTTTTTACGAGCCATGAGGGAGCTGAAGAATATTTTTCGAAACTCCAAAACTTAGAAAACATTGTACAAAAGATAAAACCAAAATTGAGTCCTGTATTATGGATTATTTTAAGTATGGTCAGTTGTACATCAGTACTCTGCTTGAGCATACTAGTACTGTTTGTATATAACTTTATTCCGAATTAAAAATTTTTTTAAATAATTTCTTTCTGATTCCATTAATTTTAATTGGTTTAACTAAATTAAAAAATATAACCTAATAAACTGATATTTTTATACGTATTAAATTTTACAAAGAATTATACTGTATTTATATAATGCTTATTTATTGACAAATGCGTATGAATCGATTATAAGGTCCCCCCACTTATAAAGTCACTTTCGCGAGGTCCCAAGGGGTGACCTTATATCGAGGTCCGACTGATATATATATATATATATATAACAAATTTTACTCTTTTAAAAAATAGTTACACAGTGTAAACGTTCACCCAAAGAAACACAAAAAATCACGTTTAATCACTGGCATTTTCTTAGGCAAGACGGGCCTCAACCAGGGGCCTAAGTGTTGCTAAGGTATTGACGTAAAATGTTCGCAGTGCCAATGATGGCTGTCTTTTGTAATTCAGCTGTTGTTATTGCTGGTGCTCCAAGTCTGGTGTAATAGTCCATAAATTTAAGTGATAGTGTTCCTAGTGCACCAATGATGATTGGCAACACTGTAGTTGTTTTATTCCATATTCGTGTAATTTCAAGTGCCAGAGCCCTGTATTTGTTGATTTTTTCCAGTTCTTTTTCCTGGACTCTACAGTCCCCAGGGATGGCAATGTCAATTAGGGTCACTTTTTGTTGTTCAATTAATGTAATATCGGGCGTATTAGCTGTTACATGCTGGTCTGTTTGTATACGAAAATCCCAGAGGATTTTAACTTGCCCGTTGTCCAAAACCTTTTCTATACTGTGATGCCAGGGTTTTTCTGATGTATGGAATCCAAATTTACGACATAGTGCCCAATGTATTTTCTTGGCTACATCGTCATGTCACTTTTTATATTCTGTGTTAGCAATTGTAGAGCATTCACAGATTATATGATTTACAGTTTCTTCTCGGTTGTTACACAGTCTGCAAAGGCTGTTGGTGCTTGTGCCTTGTATTTTGGCCTTCATAACATTGGTCTGAAGGGCCTGTTCCTGTGCAGCAAGGAGCAGACCCTCAGTCTCCTTTCTCAATGTACCATTTTTTAGCCAAGTCCAGATGATATTTTTGTCATGTTTATGTTCGATTTTTTTGAAGAAAGCCCCATGAAGGGGTTTGTTTTTCTAGGCTTCTAGTCGAGTATTGTACTGGTCTTCTTTGTACTCTATTTTGGATTTGGTGGCTTTCAGGAAATTTTCAGTTTTAACTGCTTTTAGCAGTTTTTCATTACTGTTGTTGATGTAGTCACGGAGGCCACATTTTTCCTCTTCAACAGTTTGTTGTATCTGTAATAAACCACGACCTCCAATGGTGCGTGGCAGATACAGTCTATCAATGTCACTCTTAGGGTGTAATGAGTGATGTATAGTTAGAAGTTTTCGTGTTTTTTTATTGAGTGTCTCCAGTTCAGCAGTTGTCCAGTCAATAATTCCCGCTGGATATCGAATTAAGGGCACTGCCCATGTATTTATTGCACGAATAGTGTTTCCAGCATTGAGTTAGATTTTAGAATCTTTCGAACTCCTGTATGGGTCTTCCTTATTAAGTGACCTTATTATATCTCCATTTGCTAGTTCAATGCCTTCTGTTTTCTGAACTTTTCCACGTTGTACTATCAGCATTGCACATTTATCCAGTCCAAAGTTCATTTTTATATCTCCACTGAAGATTCTCACAGTGTTCAGTAGTGATTCTAACTCAGTTGGACTTTTTGCATAAAGTTTTAAGTCATCCATGTAAAGCAAATGGTTGACTTTTCCAACCGGAGTAGAAATTTGGTAGCCAAGCCCAGTTTTTTGTAAAATTGAGGTCAAGAGTATAAGGGCAATGCTGAATAATAAGGGAGACAGTGAGTCACCCTGAAAAATACCACGACGTATTTGCACCTTGCCTAATTCAATGTTGTTTGCCATAAGTGTTGTTGACCATTGCTTCATACTATTTTGCACAAATTTTCTGATGTTGTCATTTATTCCATAAATTCCAAGCAGTTGTTGATCCAAGAATGTGGCAATGAGTCAAAAGCTTTTTTATAGTCAATCCAAGCCATGTTCAAATTCGTTTGGCGTCGTTTACAGTTTTTTAGTATCATCTTGTCAATTAGCAGCTGGTCTTTTGTGCCTCTTGACTTTTTGAAATTTCCTTTTTGCTCAACAGGATAAAGACTGTTTGTTGTTAGATGATTGTAGACTCTTGTAGCCAGAATTTTAGTGAATAGTTTAAAAGTTGTTGGAAGGCAGGTGATTGGGCGGTAGTTGTTGGATGTATTGTCTTTGTCCAGGTCCTTTTTTATAAGAAATGTTCGTCCTTGTGTTAGCCAATCCTCAGTTATAGTGCTTTGGAGCATATTATTGAATTGTACTGCAATGCGGTGATATAGACTAGTCAAGTACTTTAGCCAAAACCCATGTAGTTCATCAGGCCCTGGAGCACTCCAATTTTTTACTGTTTTAGCATGCTTTTGGTCCATTTCTTCTGTTATTGTGATGTTATCCATTTGCTTATTTTTCTTTTTCTTGTTTTTCTTGTCAATCTCCTTGATCCAAGAAGCTTCTGTATTGTGGTTGACTGGGTTTTCCCAGATGTTTTTCCAAAAAGCCAAGGTCTCCTCCTTATCTGGTCCGTCATTGTTTTGTGATTCTTTTCCTTGTTGGAGTGATTTGTAAAAATTCCGCTGATTTTTACTAAATTGCATATTTTGGGTAAATTCTTTGATTTTCGCATCATATCTTTGTATTTTTGCAGTTGTTGCAACAACACGTTGCTTTAGTTCTTCAATTATAGTGGCTATTGTTTTTCGTTCAAGATCATGCTTCCTGTAGAGGCCAATTTTTATTTTCTCATTTTTCAGTTTTCCTTCTCGTAGTGACTTCAGACACGAAATGTCTGACCGCATTTTCTCAATCTTTTTCTCAAGTCTGATTCTCCATTTAGGCGGCCCTCTCGGTTTATACTGCTTGGGTAATTTGTACCCCAGTTCCAATGTAGCTATGTACGCTGCACTGTATATGAGCTGATTTGTTTCTTTTAATGTTGTTGTGGGGATTGTTGCAATGATTTCATTGATGTCTATTAGGAAGCTTCTAACTTGTTTGCTACGAATTTGTCGCAATGGTGGTAGCCTTTGACGATTGTTTTCAGTGTTCATATGTTCAATTATACGTTCTTCAAGTAGCTTTTGTTGGTCATTAAGTTCATGATGTTCCTCAATCCTAACGATTTCTTCAATTGGTATATTTATGTCTGCAGTAGTATCCAGCTGCTGTGGTGTTGTCAAATCCAGTGTATTATCATTTTTATCAGGCTTATCAACCTGTCTTTTAATTTCATCTAATTCCAGTTCTGAGAATAATTTTGTTCTCATGATCATGTGTCGCTGCTGCATTATTCTAGGTTCAGAAATGTCACAGTCAGGGTTTCTCTCTGTCCAAATTCCCATCATCCTTTTTTGATATCCCCTCACAGAGGGATCGGACATGAAGTAGCTATATATATATAGCTACAACACTCATATATGCACACTGTCCATTGTTGAAATATCGAATTTTTAATTGTTATTTTTGTAAAGCTTCGAAAGAAAGAAATGTAAATTAAGAAAATATTCCGAATGATTATTTCAAGGCGAAGGGCAAAGATAATTTGTTTGTTTAAATTTTAGCTTTCAACTCAATTTTAATTTAATTTAATATTTAAGGTTCTTAAGTTGGAGAGGTTAGAATAGTGAATCTTGAATTAATTTAGGTTAAATAGTTGATTTTTCTTAAGCTTAGTGAATTTAGTTGATTTAACAAATTTAATTCATAATTTAGTTTAAAAGGAATTTTAACTTTTCTTTTAAATGAATTGCGTTTGTTTTTGTCGTGAAGCAATAGCGAGGTTTGACCTTTACCCCGTCACCCCATGTGATGGACTTTACCGCTCTTGAACAGATCCAGATTCCTGTGATCTGATTAGCCGGCTGATTATGACGTGGTATTGGCGCCTGGTTCATAGTTGATTTAAGGCCGTGCATCCAAGAAGGAATTCTCTTTTTTCCTGTATCCTGCGCTTGCTTACGAGAGCTGTGTCTCTCGTTCGTCTTTTAGTTAGCTTAGCTAACTTATCCGCAATTCTGCGCGGACGCCAAAAGTTTTGGCAGCTATATTTTTATTACTACGTGACTGAAGTCGAGAACGATACAGTATACATTTAGAGTAGGAAGTGTTAATAATAAGTTGTCCTATTTAGGAAAAGCTTAGACCTTAACTTTGAAAATTCAATACTGTAATTTTCAATCATCAGACTCTATTGAATACATAGGAAACAAGATATGCGTGTACACCCGCATGGAAGTAAATGTGTAAGTGAGCTATCTATCAGTTATAACTTCTCGTGTAAGTTTAAAGTTAATTTCGAATTTACGAAACGCAATTCACTAAGAAACGTTAGAAATTCGTAAAAAAGTTATTCTGATCAGCGCCACGTGCGAGAATTCCCTTGGTACGCACAATTAAATTAATTAAAGTTATAGCTTCGCATTTAGCTGTACATCGTCATTTCCGGAGTTTATCATTTTTGCTCATTTGAATAAACATTGTTGAGTTTCATATGTTGAACAAGTGTTAAGCCTCTCTTTTTGATACCGTGGACGCAAGGTGTGGTTCCCTACCCCCCGAGAAGATTGGATTAATTGCTGGGGTGTGACACTGTGGAGGGGGTAAATGGAAGTTTTTACCTAGCTGAGGTTGGCGCCCAACGTTATTATAGAAATAATCCAAAACCACCCACAATTTCTGTACCATCACCTATTTTGGCGCAAGAACGTGGGAAAACCCAAATAAGCACTTTACCCCTTTGTCCCGTCAC
>JAFIDM010125723.1:0-10836 GCA_023159025.1 Thereuonema tuberculata | reverse complement strand
TGACTTTGACATTTAAATCTGATTAGTTTTAATTTATTTATTTATTTCAGATTCAGTTAGTATTAGAATGGCTGTATGTCTGCATTGTCATGTCATTGGGGAGGGGGCCAAGTCTTAATTTACAATGAAATAACTAAATAAATAAATAAATAAAATAATTTGGTGACATACTGGTATGGATGCCAAGTTTTTTTTTGTTTTGTTTTGAAAATTGAGACCTGCTTTTTTAATTTCTATTTCTTGATTGTAAAAGAAGATTGTCGGGCCTTGGCAGCATTTTGACCACTTTTATTAGTTGCTAAAAAAACTTAGCTAAATCACTATGCTTACTTATAAACATGAAATTCCCTTAATCATCTTTCATAAAAAAAAACTTCTCATAGAGTAATCACAACACTATTCCATATGCAAACATTGTTTAACTGGCAGAAGCAATTCTCACAGATCATGAAAAATAAATCATTGGGCAACAGATTCAAACACGATGTAGCGCCATTTAATATTATTAATACTTTGACTTTTTCACAACTAGTGAGCTTTCCTAATATTACTTGATTATATTAAATACTTACCAGTACACTTCATTTTATCCTCAATTAGGACTTTAAATGATTTCCCTCAAATTTTTGGTTATTTGTTTATCCCTCCCTTTTCATTCCCAAACAAAATTTCAATATCTGTCCATGAATTTATTTCGTTAAAACTCACTATGCTAGAGATGCTAGTGCTTGGGCTGTTTCCTTCAAGCGTAGATTGTTTTGGTTTAGAAGGTCAATAGCAGGGATGAACAGACACGCTTTGGTTGGATCATCTGTGTAGTAATGGGATTCCAGAATGGCCTGGAGGAGGTCATAGAATTCTCTGGATAAGGGATTGGTGATTGGAATACCTTCCTTATCCATAAATTTAATGACAGGATAGATGTAGACAGCCATACGGTGTTCTTCGAGCAGACCACAGCGGTAGACATTAAAGCAGTTGTAATAGTGGCACTCTGTGTTGGTGGGTTTAGCAAGAGGGCTGGAAGCCGGAACAATCACTTCCCGGTCCTTTCGGAGACTGCGGAACGAGTCTGGCCACTTGTTAGCAACAAAAAACCACTGGAAGGGAGAGAGCTCAAACATGGCTGACAGGAAAACTCCTACCAGCAAAAGGGCGAACAGTAGCACATAAACAATGTGCATTCGTTGCCCCAAGATGGAGCCACCACTCCCCCGCTGGAATTTAGTGGCACCCATCATTCAAAACCCAACAGTCAGCATAATATTCATCCTTTCCAGTAGGAATTGGAAGGCCCTACAAAATAGAAAATGAGATTAACATTTCTTACGACACACATATAGTCATTAAATGTTGTAACAGATAAAAATATATTAAAGATAATTACAATGCATTAAAAGTTGATTAGACCTAATACATGCATTATAAATTTTAGTTACAAAAATAATAATAAAATCAAGCCACATGCCCATAGGAAATTTAGTGTTAAAATAAAAAAATTTTTTAAAAAAATTAAAAAAAAAATTATCTTTACATAAAATAATTATGTAATTATGGGAAGAAGAAGTAGGCTTAGCAAGAATCAAAATCCATTCCAGAACTATTAGAACAACTACTTTATTTTTACTTAGACTTATTATTTATTTTTATAGATAAGATATTAAAATAAAAATTAGTACTACTTAAAAAAAAATAGAAAGACAATTCAAACAACATAAAAATCTATAATAATAATAAACAAGTTTAACATGCATTTAGATTAAATTCAATCAAGAAAAAATAAGGTAATGCTCACAAGTTTGCTTGCGCGTTTCTGAGCGATCGCCGAGGGAATCTGGAACAGCTGATGAGTCCCAATAAGGACGAAATAGCTGTTCCAAATTCCCTCAGTGACGGCTCAGGAATGCGAAGGCAAACTTGGGTGAATTTCCTTATTTTTCTTGATTTCGCAAAATCTTTTACCAAAATCCCGAGTTTTGGTTGAAGCCAGAAATGAATTTAAAAAAAAAATAACTAGTTTTTGTGTGGTTATAAAAATCAGTTCAGGACTTGTTTACTAAATTTAACATTGTATTATCGTGAATCAGTAAATTACAAGTGCAAAGGTTTTAATGTCTTTCAGATTGCATGACTTAACATGTATACTCAGAATTAAGATATTGGATTGCCATTTCAAAATTAATGATGTAAGGAATATGTGACGTCGTCAAAAACGACATTATGTTAAGTAAGTACGTGATATATGACACCTCCTTCCAACATAAAAATGAATACCAGAAATGTTAGTCATACTTTTCAAAGAAATAGTAAAATTAGACGAGAGTTTTAAATTAAATTCAGGCACAGAAGTATATGAAATACTAATTCCAGTATTTACTTTGATTTGCTTTTTATATACAACAAACGGATGGAAAAAAATACCGTTAAGGAAATCAAAATGAACTTTATTTCTTGTCTCATTTAAAATTCTTTCCAGATGTTATTTTTTGATGACCTTGTACACCACGATCAATCAAAGGCCATATTTCAAGTCGCTATTGATTCTTAATATTTACAAAAAACAACATAAATAAAACGAAAAACAAAAATATATACAACTTTTCCTTATTATTGTACTTTTTATAACGTAATTTTGAAGTGAAACTCCTGAAATATGAAATTAATGAACGTTTACTGCAACAAATAAGAAATAAGGCCAAGATTTCTGATTCGTTTTAAAGATTGCGTAATTTAGTTAATCTTTAAAAGTCATTTAAACTTTAACAGGATATTACTAAATATTTCCTTTCCAAGGAATTGAAACCAAAACTTAAGCGGGAAAGTAGATGGTTGAGATCTCACCTTTTAAAGTCATTAGTATTTTTTTTTTTTATTCGTTCATGCTGCCGGGAAATGTAATGATTTTCTGTGTTCTGCTTTTAAATGGGCTCTCATTAAAGCAGACTTCTTTCCCCTCAATACATCTCGTTAGCTGCCATGATGATTCAGTATGGTGGACTGACTGTTCCGCAGCGAATTCTTTTAAAAGGGGTACATTACAAGAGGTTCGATGACGTCCATTGTCTTCGATCGCGGTTAAAAGTTTAATTGTGCTTTTTTTGAGCGCAGAATAATTCTTCAATGTTTCCGCAATTGGCGCTTGTTTTTTGGCCAATGGTGCGTCGTGCCGCTCCGACGGACACCTTGAGAAGCGCAGTGCAATTCATGTGGTGTGCGAGAATCTGCGCTTCTCCGCCAGAGCTGTTCCCATGGATACGCCGAGCGGCTGGCCGAGGCCTGCCCACCGCAAGGACCCCGGCCTGCCGTCGTAACAAAATGTAAAGGACCGCGCGGCGTTCTACACCTTGGCTCCCCGAGGGACTGTTGTGTGTTGTGCGAGGCACGATGCCCGGGCTGGTGGTGTTTAACCGGCGCTGGTCTGTCGGCTCGGACGATCTGGTAGTGCCCGGCGTGTTTCTCTTCGTGCTCCACACCGTCTGGTGAGTGGGTGATATTTTTTTTTTTTACCTGTGGGGGTTGGAGAAAATAAAAGAGTGGGGTATAAAATTGGATTCCGCAGAGACGATAACGATTTTCAGTCGCTCTCTATGTATTTTGTTGCCGTTAATTGAAACGTTTTATCCAATTGTAATTAAATTTTAATTAATTTATTGATCTTCTATAGGAACATTACATGGGAGTGAATCTGGGTGACCTTTACACTCCCGAAAGACAAGAGATCGTCTTTAACACAGTCATTTATTCTGACAGTAAAAGATGTGATTGATTACGGCCGTGGTGTTATTTCATTATTGATGATTCTGAATATTTCGTAATTTGTCAAAACGACGAGAAATCGTAAATACTTTTTGGTTACCAAATGTAAATGTCACTCCTCTTTCAGAGCTCATTCACAGAGCGGAATCACGAAATCAAGGAAGCCGTGGTTCATGAGTTGCCTCTTCATTCATTTATCGATACATAATGACATTATTTTCATTCACTATTTGTTAGGCAAAGTGATTGCTACATAATTTTTCGTAATGTGATGTAACAGCTTTAGTAATTAAAGCTGTCACTCATTATTTTAATTTAGTTATTATTTGTCATAACTAATTTATTTAAATTGTTGAAATTCGTGTATTTCACTTGCTCTGATGTTAAGTCTGTTGTTACTCGAATGCCTGTTATTACTTCATTGTTCTTTAATTCACACTCAACGTAGCTGTTTGTAATTTCGAGCAACATCTTGGTTATGACTTCAAAATTTGTAACAAAAACATTTAACTTTTGTCTTTAGTAATAATTGTTTCAATAAAATCTAATCGCGTCGGTTTCATGTTACGACAACCATTTTGGGAAATACGATAAAACTGTCTGAAAAACATCTGTATGTTCTACGATAACAGAAGAAAGAAAAAATAAAAATGATTAGTAATTGAAATTGCAGTTGAAGTAAAAAGTTCATGGGAAACTACTTTTTTTTTAAGTAATACAATCTATTTTTTATTTCCTTTTAAGAAAAAAAAAATAAATGTCGCTTAAACAACACAAACAAAACCTTTGTAATATCCTTCGAATACAAACATTCTCTTCCCGTTTTCCATTTGCTGAGTTTGATTTAACCTTAAACCACGTTCAATTGCCGAAATTCATTGATTTTAATCAACGCGAAGGACGCGCAAATAAAATCGGAGTTGGATGCATTGAAAAGTCGTTGTTTTTCTGTTGTAATTTTTATTTATTTATTTTGTTGTTGTTTTGTTTACTTGTCTTCACGCGCAAGTTTCTCCGTAGTGATCTATAAGAAGATAAAGTACAGAAGATATATCGTCTTATTCATGCTACGATGTCAGGGTTCAAGAATAGCCGTTCGCGGATTTTATTACTGTATATTTGCGGAAGGAATACGTAGATTTAGGAATTTTTTTTGAACCGATCCCTACTTTCCAAATGAGGTTAATAATTTATTTCAATAAGGCAGTTTATTTCAAATTCAGCATTTTATGAACTGGGGTTAGAAAGCGGGTAAAAAAAAAGTGAATTAGGATTAACAAGAAGAAATATTCCCAAAACGTAATCATAAATTGCTTTTAAATTATTGTTAATTAAGAATTTAATTCGAAGTAAAATAGATTGAATCTTGATTTGTCTTAATTTCAGTTTGAGTTGTTTTTTATTCATGTAATTGTTTACGTCCAACTTTGAAATTTTCATTGGCAACATGTTTCAGAAACGACTAATTTTACGTATTTACTCCTATTGTTGAAGAAGACAAGAAAAAGGTATTTGAAATAATTCGATGGCAGTAGTGCAGTTTTGCACCTTACCATATTATGTTATTTTTCCTCTTATTTCAGTCATTTTCTTGTAGTTAATACCATCTACACGTTCCGCCAGATGGTGTCATAAAATAGCGAAATTATCAGCGTTGGAGGGTTTTTATCTAGAATTTCGTATTTCATGAATGTTATTGGACATTCACGAAATAAGAAATCGGCTCATCTTTTAATTTTTCATATTTATTTGCCTCTTTTTTTAAAAAAAAGACTTGTGTAATTAGACGGTTTGAGATTTGGGATCTAGGAGAACGTAAATCTTGTCTACAAGAAGCATTCGTGTGAATGTGTGAAATCTGGAAGGGTTTACAAGGGATTGCTTTAATTTCTGTGTTCATTCCAGAAGGAATTTCAGGAAGTGTGAGTTTCATGTAAGTCACATTTCGTTTAAATGCAAGGTAAAACCAGGCAAACGAATAAGACGCGGAAGTTGATTAAACGTGCGGGAAGAGGAGGTTAAAAAAGAAACGAAAAAAGATAGGGGCGTTTGGGATTTCTAGACGGAGGTAATATACTTGATCGTACGGAAATGAAGCGACGTTGCTCGTTAGTTGGTGCTCAGTGAGAATTCCCGGAATGCCAAGAGGACGCCCAGGAAAAATGGCAATTGATTGGCTTTTCGAGTGTCCCCTTCGTACGGACGGGGTCGGAGAGGTCGGCGTCAAAGAACACGTTTCGCCCGTAAAAGATGTCCCCGCGCTCGGCCGCACTCGAAACGAATAGAGGAGCGGGTATTCTTTCGAAGGAAGACGGGTGGGTGGCATCCGAATAGCGACCATAAAGGAGACGCATCATCTGGGTGTCTTCCATCAGAAAAAAGGAAAAGAAAATTTACTACCGTGTTTTATGATCTTCAACGTAATGTTTTACTTTATTAGCATTATGCTAATTTTTTTTCTTTTCCTCTTGACGTTTCTTAATGGTTAGTCATCAGTATACATTAAATTCTCATCAGTGTATATTAAAGTATGTAATATAACAAATTCATTCTAAGCTTTTTGAAAAAAAAAAAAAAAAAAAAATAGATGACGAAAATGAGTCATCCTGCAATGGATGTACTTTTTGACAGTTAAATCTCATCTCAGCGAAATGATTTACTGATTTTTTTCAGATAAAGATAATTATGCCTTAAAAATTGTGGTTATTTTTGAGGTTTTCGTAAGATTTTGTTATGAACGATAAAATGTTATACCCATCTGTTAATCTGCTAATGATAATGGAAGAAAGGAATAGTGGAAAAACAGTAAAATTTTACAACCCGATTGCTATCCTTGCAGCTTAAGTTTTCAAATATTCTACTAATTCTTTTTCCTACTTTTAGTAGATAAACAATCGATACATAATTCTTCGTTCACTTTATTCATAACTTGTCATTCATGTTAGTAACAGCTCGTCTGACATATGTCAAAACTTTCATTTATGTTTATTAAGTAAATAACCTAAGTGTCCAATGAAAGTTAATGATTAAATAACATTTAAATGGTCTGTAAAACAAAAGAAATGAAGTTAACTCAATTGTACGTATTTTGGCAGGGAAAGAAGTAACCTAGAAGCGATAAAGCATTTATTGGGATTATAGAATATCTTTGCATAGTCACATATAACATTCAAGTGGTCTACAAGTATGTGATGATTGTTGACTTATAATTCTTGAAATTTCGTTAGGCTGTAACAAGCTATTTAATCGCTCTCCTTTTCTTCAACTCCCAGAGATATTCATAGTAATTGACTTTTATAAAAATCTATAGAAGTTTAGCATGGTTATATATGAATTAAAACCAATAATTTGTTTGAAGTAAGTGATGCAGATTCTACGAAACTTGTGAAGATAATAGAACTGATTCCTCTGTTACAATAATAAAGCCTTGCATCTTGCAAAGTCTTCTTGGGTCTCTCGAAACAAGCTTTGAGAAACAAAAGATATTTCGCTTAGAAATAATATCTCCTGCAGAATGCTTATATTTTTGTATCCCACCTTAATGTAATTTATTGATACGATCTGATATATTTATTTCCGACATTTGTTATTTGATATAGACTCGAAATTCCTATAGCCGTTCGTATGGTTCGTGGTTTTTTTTATAGTGAATTGTACCTTTAGAAAAGCAAGCGTTTTGAGCGAAGGGCAAAATGGAATCATCCTTTGACACCTTTGCTCTTTGCACAAGACGGATTGCCACTCTGACTTTTAGCGAAAACCATTTGATAGCGGTTGTGAAAAATTTACGGCACACGAACGGATAGCATCGGCTCCTATCGAGACAATAAATTTCGACGGAGTTTAATTAAACTGAGAACTTTTCAAAATCGAATTCTTTCGTCTTCCGATTCCCCTCCCCCCATTTCGTAGAAAAATCGCTTTCAAATGAACTAAAAAAATAAGGTTCAGTTATGTTTAATTCCATATCGAACTAGTCAATGCAAAAATTACTAATTTATATATGTTTATATAACTACGGTATATATTTTTTTATAAGAAGATATATTTTATTTTATTTGTTGTTGTTGTTTTTAATGGTAACAGAAGATCTTCATTAGCAAAACCAAGAAACTAGAGCTTTTTATTTTCTTCAGCAACTTTGCAGTCTCTATTCTTTGTCGATTCACCACAGGGGCATATATATATAGGATTTATTTAGGGGAGGCAACCAAGTTATGGGCAAAAGCCAACAACCCAAAAAAATTTGGCCCTCCAACCAAAAAAGAAAGAAAATAGGTCCTCCCCATGTCTAACCAAAGCAGTTCAGATCATCACAGTGATGAACTGCCATTATCAAGTAGTTTAATTGCTTCTCCCAATTTATTCTATTTTGTTTAATCTCATTTTCACGTAAATAAATTCTAGCAAACAATTGCTAGATTAGGATTATACTCCTCCCGGGATTAGGATATTTTAAAACGTCTTCTAAAACGTAACATTTTCACTTTCTGGTAAAACTCCCGTTATTTCATGATCAGCGTACCTAAGTTCAGATCAGCTTTAACTGTCAAAGTAAGATGGTTCCCATTTTAAAAAGATTTGGGTTCACCTTAGAACCCGTTCTGAAGGAGAAAGAACCACAACCAGCCCCGGGGATCGAACCGAGCTTCCCCAGCCTTATCACTGGAAGTACTGGGATCCAACAAAAATCTCAAATACTTGCTCAAAAAATACCTGACTGTCTCTGAAGCAAATTTTGAACATTATTGTAATGGTCAGTATTGGTTTGCTCGTTTTGAATTATTAAACAATTGAGTGTAATTGGTTTTTTGTTTTTCGCATTGAATTGAGTCATTTTAACACACCACGCTTATTCTCAAAATACCATTTTTTTCTCGAGGTTTTATTATCATTTTATTGTTTTCTTGAATTAATGTATTTTCCTTCCTTCGTTAGCGAATTGGGCCAACTAGGGACCATGGAACCAGCTCAACCTGACAACGTCCAGGACGAAGCTAGTGAAAGTCAAAGAGGGGGGGGGGGGGAGACGAGAAACATATCCCGTCCAGGATAAGAGAGAGTAAGTCCCAGGGAGAAACGGACGAAACACAGAAGAAGAAAGAAACAGCCATGCTAACACCGGGATTCGAACCCAGGTTCCTACACAACGGCCACACGGCAGAACCAATACCGGTGTTGGCAGAACCCCATCTAGACCGCTCGGCCATGCCAGAACGGCAATTAATGTATTTTATTAGTATCTATTTTTTTTTTTTTTTGGTGACCGAATATTTAACACCTGAATAATATTTTATCAGTAGCTGTTTTCAAACATTATATCGGCATTGAAGAAAGTTAAAAAAAACCTAGGCTTGTGTATGCGTTCGTGGGGAGCCGGATTATAATCTGTCATGTATTGTTCCTCTCCAATCGAATACTAGATCGTCAAATGGGTCTTCAGAGGGCAGATTTTCCGGTTTTTTTTTTCCTCGCGAAATTTAAGATATTGAATCTGTCGTGTAATCTAATCACATATTGTAATTTCACATTCAAATTGAAATTTATTTTTTTTTATCAAATCCATTAATTTTGATATTGCTCGTGCTAGTAATGATTCAAGGTGCAATTTTAATCTTAATTATTACTCATTCAAAGCAAATAGATCATTAGACTCCCTGATGAAATTTTGGAGATTATTTCTTTCTTTCTTTATTTATTTATTTATTTATTTGATTTCTAATTTCTTACTGACTTTGAAAATACAAAAGTAAAACAGTAAAAGAGACCCAATTCCGTGGAAGACTATATTTTGAATATACTATTTTTAGATTGTGTCGCCAACTGTTTCCGGATCTGTAATGTATTTCAAATAAAAATTTCTTTGTTATTTTCTCACGAAACACAATAAAATCGAGTTTGGTAAAATAACAGTTCCGAAGCGGAAATTAATCGCTGTTATTTCAGGTCTTTTTTTTTCTTAATTTCGTGAAAACGAAAGATTTATAGAGAACATCTGTTTAAATAATTTCTCTCTGGTTAGTGTTCATGCGCCAGTAATAAAACAAAAACTATCCATGTGTTTTTAGCTGAGAGAATTGAGATAAAAATTTTGAAGACGACATTTAAATGTGATGTCTTGTTAAGTTTCAGATAATAAAACTCAACTTTGGGCTCCTCTTTTTTTTTCCTAGTTCTTAACATTAGTTTCGCTAACAAATCAGTGAAACTAATGACCGCTAACAAATCAGTTCCATTTGGTAGCTATTAGGCTAGCGACCAAAATCGGTAACTATTGCGTATGTCCTATCCGTCCGTCCGTGTCTGTTCCCCCTAACAACTCCGGAACGGAAAGTCGGATCGACAAACAGATTTCACCATCGTGTTCAGAGACTCAAACACTGTAGGAATAGGATATTTTCAGGGACCAATGCCCCCTCCCCCTGCGATGTTCGAGATATTGGCATTGTTGTCCTTGTACCCTCCTGAAAACTCCCGAACGAAAGATCGGATCGACCAACGGACTTCACCATCGTGTTCAGAGGCCCAAACAATGTAGGAATAGAGTATTTACGAGATTTCAAAAATTTTAAAGATTTCTGAAATTTTAAAGATTTCATTTGTGAACGTTTGAGCTAACTTGGCTGATGAACTACGAGATAGCAGCTGCCCTAAGGATTCTTAAAAAAAAAAAAATAAGAGAAATATTTAAATTATAATAAATGGTAGAAGTAAGTGATATTTTTTTTCCAGAATTTATTATAAACGAATTATTTGCTGTAAATGCGATGCTTGGGGATGGGTAAATGGGGGTGCATAAATGTGCATAAATGGCGGTACTAGATTGTCTTAAGAATGCATTTTTGCATTACATTGGTGGCCAAGAGTTGAGGTAGACTACAGACCTGTTCTGGCTTGTAAAATGAATAAGTTTATAAAATTCTTTTATTTCATAAATAAAAGAAGTTTAACGTGCCGGAATAATTCAAAGATAGGTATCAAACCACGGCACTTAGCTAAAGTTAGGATTCGCACCTTGAGTTGTCATCGGGAAGAGACTGGGACGGACCGTTTCGTCCTCATTAGGACTCCTCAGCCAGC
>JAFIDM010125722.1:0-10836 GCA_023159025.1 Thereuonema tuberculata | reverse complement strand
TGACTTTGACATTTAAATCTGATTAGTTTTAATTTATTTATTTATTTAGTTATTTCATTGTAAATTAAGACTTGGCCCCCTCCCCAATGACATGACAATGCAGACATACAGCCATTCTAATACTAACTGAATCTGAAATAAATAAATAAATAAAATAATTTGGTGACATACTGGTATGGATGCCAAGTTTTTTTTTGTTTTGTTTTGAAAATTGAGACCTGCTTTTTTAATTTCTATTTCTTGATTGTAAAAGAAGATTGTCGGGCCTTGGCAGCATTTTGACCACTTTTATTAGTTGCTAAAAAAACTTAGCTAAATCACTATGCTTACTTATAAACATGAAATTCCCTTAATCATCTTTCATAAAAAAAAACTTCTCATAGAGTAATCACAACACTATTCCATATGCAAACATTGTTTAACTGGCAGAAGCAATTCTCACAGATCATGAAAAATAAATCATTGGGCAACAGATTCAAACACGATGTAGCGCCATTTAATATTATTAATACTTTGACTTTTTCACAACTAGTGAGCTTTCCTAATATTACTTGATTATATTAAATACTTACCAGTACACTTCATTTTATCCTCAATTAGGACTTTAAATGATTTCCCTCAAATTTTTGGTTATTTGTTTATCCCTCCCTTTTCATTCCCAAACAAAATTTCAATATCTGTCCATGAATTTATTTCGTTAAAACTCACTATGCTAGAGATGCTAGTGCTTGGGCTGTTTCCTTCAAGCGTAGATTGTTTTGGTTTAGAAGGTCAATAGCAGGGATGAACAGACACGCTTTGGTTGGATCATCTGTGTAGTAATGGGATTCCAGAATGGCCTGGAGGAGGTCATAGAATTCTCTGGATAAGGGATTGGTGATTGGAATACCTTCCTTATCCATAAATTTAATGACAGGATAGATGTAGACAGCCATACGGTGTTCTTCGAGCAGACCACAGCGGTAGACATTAAAGCAGTTGTAATAGTGGCACTCTGTGTTGGTGGGTTTAGCAAGAGGGCTGGAAGCCGGAACAATCACTTCCCGGTCCTTTCGGAGACTGCGGAACGAGTCTGGCCACTTGTTAGCAACAAAAAACCACTGGAAGGGAGAGAGCTCAAACATGGCTGACAGGAAAACTCCTACCAGCAAAAGGGCGAACAGTAGCACATAAACAATGTGCATTCGTTGCCCCAAGATGGAGCCACCACTCCCCCGCTGGAATTTAGTGGCACCCATCATTCAAAACCCAACAGTCAGCATAATATTCATCCTTTCCAGTAGGAATTGGAAGGCCCTACAAAATAGAAAATGAGATTAACATTTCTTACGACACACATATAGTCATTAAATGTTGTAACAGATAAAAATATATTAAAGATAATTACAATGCATTAAAAGTTGATTAGACCTAATACATGCATTATAAATTTTAGTTACAAAAATAATAATAAAATCAAGCCACATGCCCATAGGAAATTTAGTGTTAAAATAAAAAAATTTTTTAAAAAAATTAAAAAAAAAATTATCTTTACATAAAATAATTATGTAATTATGGGAAGAAGAAGTAGGCTTAGCAAGAATCAAAATCCATTCCAGAACTATTAGAACAACTACTTTATTTTTACTTAGACTTATTATTTATTTTTATAGATAAGATATTAAAATAAAAATTAGTACTACTTAAAAAAAAATAGAAAGACAATTCAAACAACATAAAAATCTATAATAATAATAAACAAGTTTAACATGCATTTAGATTAAATTCAATCAAGAAAAAATAAGGTAATGCTCACAAGTTTGCTTGCGCGTTTCTGAGCGATCGCCGAGGGAATCTGGAACAGCTGATGAGTCCCAATAAGGACGAAATAGCTGTTCCAAATTCCCTCAGTGACGGCTCAGGAATGCGAAGGCAAACTTGGGTGAATTTCCTTATTTTTCTTGATTTCGCAAAATCTTTTACCAAAATCCCGAGTTTTGGTTGAAGCCAGAAATGAATTTAAAAAAAAAATAACTAGTTTTTGTGTGGTTATAAAAATCAGTTCAGGACTTGTTTACTAAATTTAACATTGTATTATCGTGAATCAGTAAATTACAAGTGCAAAGGTTTTAATGTCTTTCAGATTGCATGACTTAACATGTATACTCAGAATTAAGATATTGGATTGCCATTTCAAAATTAATGATGTAAGGAATATGTGACGTCGTCAAAAACGACATTATGTTAAGTAAGTACGTGATATATGACACCTCCTTCCAACATAAAAATGAATACCAGAAATGTTAGTCATACTTTTCAAAGAAATAGTAAAATTAGACGAGAGTTTTAAATTAAATTCAGGCACAGAAGTATATGAAATACTAATTCCAGTATTTACTTTGATTTGCTTTTTATATACAACAAACGGATGGAAAAAAATACCGTTAAGGAAATCAAAATGAACTTTATTTCTTGTCTCATTTAAAATTCTTTCCAGATGTTATTTTTTGATGACCTTGTACACCACGATCAATCAAAGGCCATATTTCAAGTCGCTATTGATTCTTAATATTTACAAAAAACAACATAAATAAAACGAAAAACAAAAATATATACAACTTTTCCTTATTATTGTACTTTTTATAACGTAATTTTGAAGTGAAACTCCTGAAATATGAAATTAATGAACGTTTACTGCAACAAATAAGAAATAAGGCCAAGATTTCTGATTCGTTTTAAAGATTGCGTAATTTAGTTAATCTTTAAAAGTCATTTAAACTTTAACAGGATATTACTAAATATTTCCTTTCCAAGGAATTGAAACCAAAACTTAAGCGGGAAAGTAGATGGTTGAGATCTCACCTTTTAAAGTCATTAGTATTTTTTTTTTTTATTCGTTCATGCTGCCGGGAAATGTAATGATTTTCTGTGTTCTGCTTTTAAATGGGCTCTCATTAAAGCAGACTTCTTTCCCCTCAATACATCTCGTTAGCTGCCATGATGATTCAGTATGGTGGACTGACTGTTCCGCAGCGAATTCTTTTAAAAGGGGTACATTACAAGAGGTTCGATGACGTCCATTGTCTTCGATCGCGGTTAAAAGTTTAATTGTGCTTTTTTTGAGCGCAGAATAATTCTTCAATGTTTCCGCAATTGGCGCTTGTTTTTTGGCCAATGGTGCGTCGTGCCGCTCCGACGGACACCTTGAGAAGCGCAGTGCAATTCATGTGGTGTGCGAGAATCTGCGCTTCTCCGCCAGAGCTGTTCCCATGGATACGCCGAGCGGCTGGCCGAGGCCTGCCCACCGCAAGGACCCCGGCCTGCCGTCGTAACAAAATGTAAAGGACCGCGCGGCGTTCTACACCTTGGCTCCCCGAGGGACTGTTGTGTGTTGTGCGAGGCACGATGCCCGGGCTGGTGGTGTTTAACCGGCGCTGGTCTGTCGGCTCGGACGATCTGGTAGTGCCCGGCGTGTTTCTCTTCGTGCTCCACACCGTCTGGTGAGTGGGTGATATTTTTTTTTTTACCTGTGGGGGTTGGAGAAAATAAAAGAGTGGGGTATAAAATTGGATTCCGCAGAGACGATAACGATTTTCAGTCGCTCTCTATGTATTTTGTTGCCGTTAATTGAAACGTTTTATCCAATTGTAATTAAATTTTAATTAATTTATTGATCTTCTATAGGAACATTACATGGGAGTGAATCTGGGTGACCTTTACACTCCCGAAAGACAAGAGATCGTCTTTAACACAGTCATTTATTCTGACAGTAAAAGATGTGATTGATTACGGCCGTGGTGTTATTTCATTATTGATGATTCTGAATATTTCGTAATTTGTCAAAACGACGAGAAATCGTAAATACTTTTTGGTTACCAAATGTAAATGTCACTCCTCTTTCAGAGCTCATTCACAGAGCGGAATCACGAAATCAAGGAAGCCGTGGTTCATGAGTTGCCTCTTCATTCATTTATCGATACATAATGACATTATTTTCATTCACTATTTGTTAGGCAAAGTGATTGCTACATAATTTTTCGTAATGTGATGTAACAGCTTTAGTAATTAAAGCTGTCACTCATTATTTTAATTTAGTTATTATTTGTCATAACTAATTTATTTAAATTGTTGAAATTCGTGTATTTCACTTGCTCTGATGTTAAGTCTGTTGTTACTCGAATGCCTGTTATTACTTCATTGTTCTTTAATTCACACTCAACGTAGCTGTTTGTAATTTCGAGCAACATCTTGGTTATGACTTCAAAATTTGTAACAAAAACATTTAACTTTTGTCTTTAGTAATAATTGTTTCAATAAAATCTAATCGCGTCGGTTTCATGTTACGACAACCATTTTGGGAAATACGATAAAACTGTCTGAAAAACATCTGTATGTTCTACGATAACAGAAGAAAGAAAAAATAAAAATGATTAGTAATTGAAATTGCAGTTGAAGTAAAAAGTTCATGGGAAACTACTTTTTTTTTAAGTAATACAATCTATTTTTTATTTCCTTTTAAGAAAAAAAAAATAAATGTCGCTTAAACAACACAAACAAAACCTTTGTAATATCCTTCGAATACAAACATTCTCTTCCCGTTTTCCATTTGCTGAGTTTGATTTAACCTTAAACCACGTTCAATTGCCGAAATTCATTGATTTTAATCAACGCGAAGGACGCGCAAATAAAATCGGAGTTGGATGCATTGAAAAGTCGTTGTTTTTCTGTTGTAATTTTTATTTATTTATTTTGTTGTTGTTTTGTTTACTTGTCTTCACGCGCAAGTTTCTCCGTAGTGATCTATAAGAAGATAAAGTACAGAAGATATATCGTCTTATTCATGCTACGATGTCAGGGTTCAAGAATAGCCGTTCGCGGATTTTATTACTGTATATTTGCGGAAGGAATACGTAGATTTAGGAATTTTTTTTGAACCGATCCCTACTTTCCAAATGAGGTTAATAATTTATTTCAATAAGGCAGTTTATTTCAAATTCAGCATTTTATGAACTGGGGTTAGAAAGCGGGTAAAAAAAAAGTGAATTAGGATTAACAAGAAGAAATATTCCCAAAACGTAATCATAAATTGCTTTTAAATTATTGTTAATTAAGAATTTAATTCGAAGTAAAATAGATTGAATCTTGATTTGTCTTAATTTCAGTTTGAGTTGTTTTTTATTCATGTAATTGTTTACGTCCAACTTTGAAATTTTCATTGGCAACATGTTTCAGAAACGACTAATTTTACGTATTTACTCCTATTGTTGAAGAAGACAAGAAAAAGGTATTTGAAATAATTCGATGGCAGTAGTGCAGTTTTGCACCTTACCATATTATGTTATTTTTCCTCTTATTTCAGTCATTTTCTTGTAGTTAATACCATCTACACGTTCCGCCAGATGGTGTCATAAAATAGCGAAATTATCAGCGTTGGAGGGTTTTTATCTAGAATTTCGTATTTCATGAATGTTATTGGACATTCACGAAATAAGAAATCGGCTCATCTTTTAATTTTTCATATTTATTTGCCTCTTTTTTTAAAAAAAAGACTTGTGTAATTAGACGGTTTGAGATTTGGGATCTAGGAGAACGTAAATCTTGTCTACAAGAAGCATTCGTGTGAATGTGTGAAATCTGGAAGGGTTTACAAGGGATTGCTTTAATTTCTGTGTTCATTCCAGAAGGAATTTCAGGAAGTGTGAGTTTCATGTAAGTCACATTTCGTTTAAATGCAAGGTAAAACCAGGCAAACGAATAAGACGCGGAAGTTGATTAAACGTGCGGGAAGAGGAGGTTAAAAAAGAAACGAAAAAAGATAGGGGCGTTTGGGATTTCTAGACGGAGGTAATATACTTGATCGTACGGAAATGAAGCGACGTTGCTCGTTAGTTGGTGCTCAGTGAGAATTCCCGGAATGCCAAGAGGACGCCCAGGAAAAATGGCAATTGATTGGCTTTTCGAGTGTCCCCTTCGTACGGACGGGGTCGGAGAGGTCGGCGTCAAAGAACACGTTTCGCCCGTAAAAGATGTCCCCGCGCTCGGCCGCACTCGAAACGAATAGAGGAGCGGGTATTCTTTCGAAGGAAGACGGGTGGGTGGCATCCGAATAGCGACCATAAAGGAGACGCATCATCTGGGTGTCTTCCATCAGAAAAAAGGAAAAGAAAATTTACTACCGTGTTTTATGATCTTCAACGTAATGTTTTACTTTATTAGCATTATGCTAATTTTTTTTCTTTTCCTCTTGACGTTTCTTAATGGTTAGTCATCAGTATACATTAAATTCTCATCAGTGTATATTAAAGTATGTAATATAACAAATTCATTCTAAGCTTTTTGAAAAAAAAAAAAAAAAAAAAATAGATGACGAAAATGAGTCATCCTGCAATGGATGTACTTTTTGACAGTTAAATCTCATCTCAGCGAAATGATTTACTGATTTTTTTCAGATAAAGATAATTATGCCTTAAAAATTGTGGTTATTTTTGAGGTTTTCGTAAGATTTTGTTATGAACGATAAAATGTTATACCCATCTGTTAATCTGCTAATGATAATGGAAGAAAGGAATAGTGGAAAAACAGTAAAATTTTACAACCCGATTGCTATCCTTGCAGCTTAAGTTTTCAAATATTCTACTAATTCTTTTTCCTACTTTTAGTAGATAAACAATCGATACATAATTCTTCGTTCACTTTATTCATAACTTGTCATTCATGTTAGTAACAGCTCGTCTGACATATGTCAAAACTTTCATTTATGTTTATTAAGTAAATAACCTAAGTGTCCAATGAAAGTTAATGATTAAATAACATTTAAATGGTCTGTAAAACAAAAGAAATGAAGTTAACTCAATTGTACGTATTTTGGCAGGGAAAGAAGTAACCTAGAAGCGATAAAGCATTTATTGGGATTATAGAATATCTTTGCATAGTCACATATAACATTCAAGTGGTCTACAAGTATGTGATGATTGTTGACTTATAATTCTTGAAATTTCGTTAGGCTGTAACAAGCTATTTAATCGCTCTCCTTTTCTTCAACTCCCAGAGATATTCATAGTAATTGACTTTTATAAAAATCTATAGAAGTTTAGCATGGTTATATATGAATTAAAACCAATAATTTGTTTGAAGTAAGTGATGCAGATTCTACGAAACTTGTGAAGATAATAGAACTGATTCCTCTGTTACAATAATAAAGCCTTGCATCTTGCAAAGTCTTCTTGGGTCTCTCGAAACAAGCTTTGAGAAACAAAAGATATTTCGCTTAGAAATAATATCTCCTGCAGAATGCTTATATTTTTGTATCCCACCTTAATGTAATTTATTGATACGATCTGATATATTTATTTCCGACATTTGTTATTTGATATAGACTCGAAATTCCTATAGCCGTTCGTATGGTTCGTGGTTTTTTTTATAGTGAATTGTACCTTTAGAAAAGCAAGCGTTTTGAGCGAAGGGCAAAATGGAATCATCCTTTGACACCTTTGCTCTTTGCACAAGACGGATTGCCACTCTGACTTTTAGCGAAAACCATTTGATAGCGGTTGTGAAAAATTTACGGCACACGAACGGATAGCATCGGCTCCTATCGAGACAATAAATTTCGACGGAGTTTAATTAAACTGAGAACTTTTCAAAATCGAATTCTTTCGTCTTCCGATTCCCCTCCCCCCATTTCGTAGAAAAATCGCTTTCAAATGAACTAAAAAAATAAGGTTCAGTTATGTTTAATTCCATATCGAACTAGTCAATGCAAAAATTACTAATTTATATATGTTTATATAACTACGGTATATATTTTTTTATAAGAAGATATATTTTATTTTATTTGTTGTTGTTGTTTTTAATGGTAACAGAAGATCTTCATTAGCAAAACCAAGAAACTAGAGCTTTTTATTTTCTTCAGCAACTTTGCAGTCTCTATTCTTTGTCGATTCACCACAGGGGCATATATATATAGGATTTATTTAGGGGAGGCAACCAAGTTATGGGCAAAAGCCAACAACCCAAAAAAATTTGGCCCTCCAACCAAAAAAGAAAGAAAATAGGTCCTCCCCATGTCTAACCAAAGCAGTTCAGATCATCACAGTGATGAACTGCCATTATCAAGTAGTTTAATTGCTTCTCCCAATTTATTCTATTTTGTTTAATCTCATTTTCACGTAAATAAATTCTAGCAAACAATTGCTAGATTAGGATTATACTCCTCCCGGGATTAGGATATTTTAAAACGTCTTCTAAAACGTAACATTTTCACTTTCTGGTAAAACTCCCGTTATTTCATGATCAGCGTACCTAAGTTCAGATCAGCTTTAACTGTCAAAGTAAGATGGTTCCCATTTTAAAAAGATTTGGGTTCACCTTAGAACCCGTTCTGAAGGAGAAAGAACCACAACCAGCCCCGGGGATCGAACCGAGCTTCCCCAGCCTTATCACTGGAAGTACTGGGATCCAACAAAAATCTCAAATACTTGCTCAAAAAATACCTGACTGTCTCTGAAGCAAATTTTGAACATTATTGTAATGGTCAGTATTGGTTTGCTCGTTTTGAATTATTAAACAATTGAGTGTAATTGGTTTTTTGTTTTTCGCATTGAATTGAGTCATTTTAACACACCACGCTTATTCTCAAAATACCATTTTTTTCTCGAGGTTTTATTATCATTTTATTGTTTTCTTGAATTAATGTATTTTCCTTCCTTCGTTAGCGAATTGGGCCAACTAGGGACCATGGAACCAGCTCAACCTGACAACGTCCAGGACGAAGCTAGTGAAAGTCAAAGAGGGGGGGGGGGGGGGACGAGAAAAATATCCCGTCCAGGATAAGAGAGAGTAAGTCCCAGGGAGAAACGGACGAAACACAGAAGAAGAAAGAAACAGCCATGCTAACACCGGGATTCGAACCCAGGTTCCTACACAACGGCCACACGGCAGAACCAATACCGGTGTTGGCAGAACCCCATCTAGACCGCTCGGCCATGCCAGAACGGCAATTAATGTATTTTATTAGTATCTATTTTTTTTTTTTTTTGGTGACCGAATATTTAACACCTGAATAATATTTTATCAGTAGCTGTTTTCAAACATTATATCGGCATTGAAGAAAGTTAAAAAAAACCTAGGCTTGTGTATGCGTTCGTGGGGAGCCGGATTATAATCTGTCATGTATTGTTCCTCTCCAATCGAATACTAGATCGTCAAATGGGTCTTCAGAGGGCAGATTTTCCGGTTTTTTTTTTCCTCGCGAAATTTAAGATATTGAATCTGTCGTGTAATCTAATCACATATTGTAATTTCACATTCAAATTGAAATTTATTTTTTTTTATCAAATCCATTAATTTTGATATTGCTCGTGCTAGTAATGATTCAAGGTGCAATTTTAATCTTAATTATTACTCATTCAAAGCAAATAGATCATTAGACTCCCTGATGAAATTTTGGAGATTATTTCTTTCTTTCTTTATTTATTTATTTATTTATTTGATTTCTAATTTCTTACTGACTTTGAAAATACAAAAGTAAAACAGTAAAAGAGACCCAATTCCGTGGAAGACTATATTTTGAATATACTATTTTTAGATTGTGTCGCCAACTGTTTCCGGATCTGTAATGTATTTCAAATAAAAATTTCTTTGTTATTTTCTCACGAAACACAATAAAATCGAGTTTGGTAAAATAACAGTTCCGAAGCGGAAATTAATCGCTGTTATTTCAGGTCTTTTTTTTTCTTAATTTCGTGAAAACGAAAGATTTATAGAGAACATCTGTTTAAATAATTTCTCTCTGGTTAGTGTTCATGCGCCAGTAATAAAACAAAAACTATCCATGTGTTTTTAGCTGAGAGAATTGAGATAAAAATTTTGAAGACGACATTTAAATGTGATGTCTTGTTAAGTTTCAGATAATAAAACTCAACTTTGGGCTCCTCTTTTTTTTTTCCTAGTTCTTAACATTAGTTTCGCTAACAAATCAGTGAAACTAATGACCGCTAACAAATCAGTTCCATTTGGTAGCTATTAGGCTAGCGACCAAAATCGGTAACTATTGCGTATGTCCTATCCGTCCGTCCGTGTCTGTTCCCCCTAACAACTCCGGAACGGAAAGTCGGATCGACAAACAGATTTCACCATCGTGTTCAGAGACTCAAACACTGTAGGAATAGGATATTTTCAGGGACCAATGCCCCCTCCCCCTGCGATGTTCGAGATATTGGCATTGTTGTCCTTGTACCCTCCTGAAAACTCCCGAACGAAAGATCGGATCGACCAACGGACTTCACCATCGTGTTCAGAGGCCCAAACAATGTAGGAATAGAGTATTTACGAGATTTCAAAAATTTTAAAGATTTCTGAAATTTTAAAGATTTCATTTGTGAACGTTTGAGCTAACTTGGCTGATGAACTACGAGATAGCAGCTGCCCTAAGGATTCTTAAAAAAAAAAAAATAAGAGAAATATTTAAATTATAATAAATGGTAGAAGTAAGTGATATTTTTTTTCCAGAATTTATTATAAACGAATTATTTGCTGTAAATGCGATGCTTGGGGATGGGTAAATGGGGGTGCATAAATGTGCATAAATGGCGGTACTAGATTGTCTTAAGAATGCATTTTTGCATTACATTGGTGGCCAAGAGTTGAGGTAGACTACAGACCTGTTCTGGCTTGTAAAATGAATAAGTTTATAAAATTCTTTTATTTCATAAATAAAAGAAGTTTAACGTGCCGGAATAATTCAAAGATAGGTATCAAACCACGGCACTTAGCTAAAGTTAGGATTCGCACCTTGAGTTGTCATCGGGAAGAGACTGGGACGGACCGTTTCGTCCTCATTAGGACTCCTCAGCCAGC